>JAKCPB010000033.1:0-301869 GCA_021442155.1 Cymbidium sinense
AAACAACTAAATGAGACCGCCCTTTTAAGTTGAATCTTTTCACACTTAGAAAATCTAAACCTTAAAGCCTAGCTAAGCATACCACACAAACCTTACATGGCACACACATTAGGCTAAGTCACCACTTCTAGTCCTATGTTAGGGTGGTGCATGATGTGATGTTTACTTTTATTTTATGATGTGATGTTTTGGTCTGGATATTATGGTGTATGTGCATAGAATGAATGGTTGGATGACTTATTCTAATCATTGTCTCATGCAGGGGATTGTGCTTAAGAGGTACTATAATAAAAATGTAATTGCTTTTGTTATGCGAGTTGCTTATACCCTTAAGCATAATCAAAAATAAGCTAGGTGGACTTGGTTACCCACGTGTGAGGTGCTAAGTCCAACTTGTTAATATACATGATTGAGATTTGTATGATTTGTTTAGCTAATCTCTGTATTGCAGGTGTTAGTTAGATTTACTTTTCCTTTTCATGTATTTTTGCAATTAGGATTTTGAATGATTGTTATGGGGATTAGGATGAGCATTGGTTATAAGGCCATGCCTTATGTATCAGGTAAAGCCTTTGGAGTATCCACATTCCAACCATCCAGAAGAAGGAACCAAAAGAAGAAAGAAGAAAGAAGTAAAGAAGAACATGAATAATGAAGAGCCCATAACATGAATTCCTTGCTAAATTATAATTAATTCATTTGTAATCTGGGTTGTATAAGGGTAGAGCTTGGCTACCCAATTTGTTTTCGGGTTTGTGCAGTGGTGCACCACATTGGGCATTTTATTCTATTACATTAGCTTTATAAAATGTTTGATATTTTATTTAGCTTGTGCATTAGAAATGACATGTTTTTCTAATTTCTTCCTTGCTTTGATGTATGGCCTGGATGAGCATTAGGCTCTTAGAAAAAAAATCTTCTACCAAATTAATTAACTCAAGATTAAAAATAAACAACTCATAACCTCATTTAAAGCCTAAGTTAAACTCAAGATAAAAGAATTAATAACCCTCTAGCTGGATGAGCATTTCTTTTCTAACATCATACATAAAAACATATTATTTCACTCTTGATTGGAGGGCTTCTACCTTTTCCAGAGAACTTAGCTTGACCTTTGAGAGCCATGGTGGAAACATATCTCCCCCTTCTCACTAATTTTGGCCCATAATCTTATCTCTCATGCATTAGGCATATGAATCCTATAAGTCTGAGTCAAATGATTGTCTAAAAATGAAAGTAAAATGTAATATGTTTTGTATTAGATCTAGGTCATTTTTCATGCCCTTACATGATCTAGTCTCTTAGGGAGTGAGTTTAAAGACTTTGTCTTTTTCTAAAATAAATAACAGCCTAGCTATCTTGCATAAAGCATAAGACTTGCCTACATGTATTTAAAACTATAGGAGGAGTTAGTTGGCGCCCACCCTAGGGTTGTAGGTCCATGGGTGGTTTGTCCTCTCTTGTGGAGGCAAACCATTCATTTTGCCATAGATTTAGGTCATGCTTTTGGCCCTCGCCAAAGTTCCCTAGATTTAGGTTCTGATTTTTTTCCTTCTAGGTGAGTATAAATCCTCACTTAGGCATTTCCATGACCTTGCATCATGGAATTACAAGCCTAAACTTCTAATAAAAAAATTCAACTCTAATAAGTAATTCAATTTCAAAAAAAGGCCAACCATGATAGTTTGGGATGTTTACTAAGCTTCCTAGTATCCTAAACATCCCCTACTCACCTCCATTTGGCTTCGATAAGAACTCCCTCCTCTTGTTCAATCCCATTTGATCTTCTAAAATAAACTAATCGATTGTTAGTCCTACCTATTAAAATCTTTGGAGACAATGATCATTTATCTTAACGAGAGTATTCCTAAGGAATATCATTCCTTATGATGTAATTAACTATGGTGGCTTGCCCCTGTAGGGAACTTAACGAACTCAGTTTAAAATAAATCCTACTTTACTTTTTCATGTAAAGTAGAGAAAGAATCTTTGGTACATATGCAGACCCATTGTCCTTATGAGTCCATATTGAGGTGATTAGGTCCATTGTAGGGTGGTGACTTCTATCTTTTGAGATAGTACACCTCTCTTCAATGTCATACCCGATCACCCTAATAAGAACATCTACGGATCTACATGGTGTCCCACCAAAATGCATATATTTCTATTTTCATTTATCTTCTTCAAAAGGATAGATGAAGGTGAGAATATTTTCTCCATAGATTTTTCTGGCGACACCGCTGGGAAGGGTTCCTCTCTCCATCTTTGGTAAATGTCATTGTCTTCAAGTATTAATAGTGGGTTTGTATTTTATATGAATCTAAGACTATCCTTCTTTTCGTTGGCACTTAGTTTATTTCATCCTTAAGCTAAGCTAGCCAACATCTTTAGGTTTTAGGACCTCATTCCATGTAGGTCTTAAAACCCCTATTGAGCTCCCAAATAGGTGAAAATAAAAATTTAATAAAAAGAAATAACTAAAGACTTCCTCCTTACTATTTCTATGGTAAGGAAAGGTTCATTCCAAAAATAAATAAAGAATAAATCCTTTTATGAAAAACATCGCCTTTCCAAAAAGCACTATTGACCTCATTTTTAGAATGAGCTCTCAACCCTCCATCTTTGACATAAGACTTCTCTTATAATTTAAGAGTTCCTTAGTCTTAAGACACATCTAGTGATTAGGTGGACACTCAACTTAGCCCTAGAGACTTAGAAGAGTTAGCCGTAGGAATATGTCATGCCTTAGGGGTGTTAGAAAAATTGTCTACCCTTAGACAATTCCTCACTTTCCTTCTTTCAAGTCAAACTCCAAGTCAATCTTATTGATTTTTTCCAAACTCAAATCAGCTCCATATGATTTAAATCCATGATTGAAACCCATGATCAAAATCCATCAAAATTCCTAAGTTCAAAATTTTCTTAAGTATTTAATCTTCCCTTAAGGACTTAACCAATATCATGATCTAAACCAAATTAAATCTTTTAATATTTTCTAATAATTCATTTATATTCTCATTTATATCCACATATATAAATGAAATATAAATTCAAACCAATCAAACTAAACTCAAAACTCGAAATCAATTCATGAAAAGTTTCCTAAGTCCCTTAATTTTCCATTAGTGGACTTAGCCTAAATCATGATCAAATCAATTCAAACTCATGGGATTTTCTCAAAACTCATTTATATTCTCATTTATATTCACATATATAAATGAAATATAAATATAAATCAATCAAATCAAACCCTCAAATTAAATTCCCAATCTAAAATCTTTCTTAAGTCCTTAATTTTCCATTAATGGACTTAGCCTAAATCTTGATCAAACCATCTCAAAGTCATGGGATTTTCCCATAATTCTTCTCATTTATATTCACATATATAAATAAAATATAAATATAAATCAATCAAACCAAATTCAAAAAAAAATTTCAAATCCCTACTCCAAAATTTTCCTAAGTCCTTTAAATCCCTCTTAATGGACTTAGCCCAAATCATGATTAAATCACTTCAAACCTTGAAATTTTCTCATGATCCATTTATATCCTCATTTATATTCACATATATAAATGAAATATAAATTCAAACAATCAAAAGCTATTCCAAAAATCAAACTCAAATCCACTCAAAATCCAAACTAAGCCTTTCAAGTCAAAATCTTGAACTTAGCCAAATCAATTTCAAATCAAGCCAAACTCTTGATTTTCCTTCATGATTCAATCAAACCTACAATCATGAGTCCAAATATAAATACAAACTTCAATCACTCAATCAAAACCCAAGTCCAAAATCAAACCCTAAATACTTTCATGTTCACCCTTTGAATATGAAATTGTCAAATGAATCAAAACCCATTTGACTTCAAACTACTTGTAAATGGATTTATATTTCAATCATGAGTCCATATACAAGTTCAATCAAGCTCAAATCAAGCTTTGACCAAGCCATTTGACCCACTTAGGCTCACTTGACCCAAAGTGACCTAAAGTACCCTTATGAGCCAAATTCTAATCCTAACCAAATTGGATTGAATCAAACTCATCTATGCCTCTCATCATGATGAACAATCATCATGGGATGATCAATCAATCAAATTGGGTCAAACCAAGTCAAACCTAAGGGTTGACCAAGTCAACACTTAGCCCAAAATGAAACCTAACATAGCCAAATTTTACCATAGGCCAAATTGATTGAAACCATTGATCTAAGTTCATTCATGACCTATGTTTGAATTTGACCAAGCCAACATTTGAGCCTAACCTAGCCCAATTGGCCACTTGACCCAAGTTGACCCAACTTGACCTAAAGGGTCAAAATGTGTCAAAACTTGATCTAAGCCAAATTGATTCAAACCAATGGGTCAAGTTCATTCCAAATCACTTGTTGAACTTGACCAAAGCCTCAATTGGCCAACTAGACCTAACCTAGCCCAATTGACCTTAGACCCAACATGACCTAAAGGGGTCATGTTGAGCCAAATTTGAACTTAGCCCAAATTGATTGGAAACAAAGATATCAATCCACTCCATATGACTAACCTAACTTCTACCTCAAATAGGTCAAATGGGTCAAATAGGTCAACTTGACCCATTTGACCTAAATAATCAAATTCAAAACTATACCAAATTGAATCAAATAATGGTCATATAAACTTGACAACCCTTGGCTTGACCCAATTTGACCAATTGGTCAAGTTGACCCATTTTGACCTAAATGGGTCAACATGAGCCAAACCCTATCAAATGAATTCCAAATCTCATGAAACTTGGCCAAACCTAGTTTCACCACATACCCAACATATCCAAATTGAAAAATCAACAAAATGATCATCCTACCCCTAGGCCATAGAACAAATTTTGGCTTAATCTGGGTAATTTTGTCATACCCTCTTCATATCCACTTGATGCTTTCCTAATAGTTCAAGGGGACCTAATGAAGAGTGGTGACCCAATGGGTTTGGTCCCAAGACCAAACCCATTATGGGTCAAAATGGCTAATCTCCCACTCAAATTCAAGCACATGGGAGGTTGGCATTCCACTCAGACCTCAAACCAACCATGTGCAAACATTTATTGGGATCAAAATGGCACATAAGCTTGTGGCCATCCAATCCTTCAAGGGAGATATACTCCCTAAATTCAAAATTCTCATTTGATTGAACCTAAGAATTCCAGCCTCCCCAAGCTTCCTAGAGTGAAATCAAACTTCATCTTCTCGTTTGAATAGTATAAAGCTCAGAACTCTAACTCCCACTTCACTTCTTTCCAACCCCAGCCATCCAATCCATGCTTTGGGGATCTTCAAGTGGTGGAGCAAGCCACTCAATCCCAAGGCCTAGGAATTTCAACAGGGCTTCGTCTCCACTAGACGAAGCTACCTCATCGATCTCGAGCGCTGGTGATCACCTCCAGTGAGGTATGGAATTTTCCAACCACCTAGCATAGGAGGTGTTGGTCCTTTGAAAAGAATTTTCAATTTAAGCAAATCCTACCATTGGATGTGCCGCTCATTGCCTTTAGATGGTGTGGGTTAAGTTTGGTTTGAATCTGAGCTCAATCGAGCTAGAATCTTCCCCTAGATCATAGACAGTCTCTATTTATCTAAGGGGAAGAATTGGGGAGATCTCAGCTGTCCATCTGCATGTTTTGGATGGAAGACCGAGATAATTCCCATTTTTAGAATTTCTTTTATCCCTTTTAAAATCGCCAGAAAATCTCTAGCAGTCCGATCTTTGATCAGACAGCAGAGATCAAAGTGCGTCCACCATCACGCCACCTTTTTGATTTGACATTTAAGTGGCGGGTTCACTGTATGTAAGCGCGACTACCACCAGTGTGTGTGAGCTAAAGGATTAGTTAGGGATTTAATTAACTGCTAAGTAATCTAGGGATCTTATAAAATTCATATCTCTTTCAATAAAACTAAGAAAAATATGAAATAAAATATTATGGAAAGATAATTCAACCTAGAATATTTTAAAATTAATTTCAATGGGTTTTGAATTATATTTTTTCTAGTTTTGGGTTTTATTAGAAAGTTAATTTTGTTAATTACCTTTTAATTAAGCCTCTGATTAATCCCAAACTCTTTGGGTATATTTTAGGGGATGACTTCTACCTCACATAATTTTCTTGGGATTTATTGAAGGCTTAATTAGGAGAATAGCATATGGATTTCCTAATTACTCCCTTAACTTAAGGGTAATTGATATGATTAGTTTTAATCCATGATTAGAGTTGATTAAGGTTAGATCCAATAGATAAGAGGTTTAAGGAATAATTTTGGGGCATTTCCCCTAAGCTATTTCCTAAACCCCTTTTTCTTTCCTTAATCTTCTATTAATTAAGGTTTAATTCATTAATTATCCCCTTAATTAATTTCTAAAAATTAAAAAAAAACTTCCAGAACTTAATTAATCTACTTTGGGTAGATGATTAGGTGTTTTGTAGCCTAAGTTCAATTAAGGAAATCAAAACTCAATTCGTATATATGAAAGGTGTTTTGAAATTACTTAAGCTAAATCATTAGTTTAATTAACCTTTAATCATGAGCCAAATTGCATTAGGCCTTTTTCTTATTAGGTGCATTAAAATTTAAATTCCTTGTGAGTTTTATGTCATATTATTGGCTCATTATTTGGTTAATTATTCTAAGGTGTGTAAGTGGCTAATTAAGTTACTTAACTCATATCTTAATCTAATTAATACATAAAAATGGATCTAATCATCTAAAAATTTAACAAAAATATCAAACACATGTGGGAATGGGTTAGTAATAGTAAACTCAACTCACCTTTTCAAAATTTAATCAAACCTCAAATTAAACAAAAATCACAATGAATACACTTTCATTTATTTTAAACTTTCTTATTCTATAAGATTATCTTTAGGATTTAATTAAAGTGAGTTTGTTTACATGCTTTCATTGCTTTGAGTCTTTCCCAACATGTTAAATTTGTGTGTCATATGGTTTCATGCATTCATACTTTTCAAATTCAAATTTAAAATGAAATTGTTTACTTTATATCAAGTATTGCATGTGTTGGCTAAAGTAGAAATATGAGTGGCTATTATCACTACTAAATCCAAATTATTTTCAAAACATATATATCAATTATCAAATCTGAAAGTGTGCTACTTATATTTTAATTATAAGCTTGCATGTGAAGAATATATGGATGTGCTTAGCATAAGTTTCCTTTCTCTCTTATATTAATATAATTTTGAATAGGAATTTAGTGAGATGTATGGTTCATTTGAAAAGAACCTAACACTCACCTAATTTCATATCATATTCATCCCTATGCTATCACTTAAGAAGGGTTACATATACTTGCACACATAAATTGCATAAATAAAATGAATCACTTAAAATAACTTTTGCATTCTTCTTTTCCATTTTATTTCTTTTATACACATGTTTGTATTTAAGGAAAGTGGTAAATTAGTCTGGACAACCCCGAGGTTGTGAGGCTTTAAGTAGACCTAAGTAAGTCTTGTACCTTACACCTCTGGTTAATAATGACGTTGTACTCACTTACGCCTTTCTTAATCTTATGTGTGTATGTAAAAAATTGGATAAAGAAATCTTTTTCTACTTAAAAAAATTATGCATTTTAATCTTCTAAATTTTCTTAAATGGATTTCTTAGCATGCATCATAAAATGTGTTAAACATTCTCATTTGTATGTATAGATATAGGACTCATTCATATGCATGTTATACATGTTGGAAAAGAAATGAAGTAATGTGTGTTATGTGAATTTGATTTATTTTATTTAATCTTAAAATGCCTTTCTTCTTGAATAAGTTTGTTTAGAGTTCATCTAAACTTAGGATTAATTAAAATATTTAATCAAAATATTCATTAAAAAAAACTAAAAATGAACCTACTTTAGAAAATTACTTAGGTTATGGAAAGAAAGAGAAGTCTCCTTCTCTTTCCCTCTCTTCATAACTTAGTAATTAATTATAGGATTCACTTGAACTTAATCAAAATATGAAATAAAATCAACCCAAAATAATTAAACAACTTAAATGAGACTCTCATCTAAGTTGAGCATGTTTTCACACTTAGGAAATTTGAACCTAAAGCCATGGCTAAGCATACCACACAAACCTTCAAAGCACACACATTAGCCTAAGTCACCACTTTTAGCTTTAGGTTAGGTCAGTGCATGTTTTCATGTTTTGTCTTATTTTTTGATATATGTATTTAACTGGATGTTAGTGTGTATGCTCGTAGAATGAATGGTAGGACGTTCTTAGTCTAACTATTCTTTTCTACAGGGGATTATGCTTAAGGGGCGCTATCATAAATAAAATACAAATCCTTTTGCTTGCTGGTGCTTTATACCCCTAAGCATAATCTAATAGGCCAGGTAGACTTAGTCACCCATGTGTGGGGAGATAAGTCCAATATACATGCTTGGAATTTTTATGGTTTATTTTAGCTAACCTTAATTTTGCAGGTGTTAGTTATATTTCCATTCTTTTTCTATTCATATAAATTTGTGCAATTAGGATTTTGGAATGATTGTTATGGGGATTAGGATGAGCATTGGTCATAAGATCCTATTTTATGTACCATGTGAAGCCTTGGAGCATCTACCTTCCATCCAAAAGAAGGAACCTAAAGAAGAAGAAAGAAAAGAAGAAGAAAGAAGAAAAGAAGAAAAAAGAAATAAATCTTGAAGACCCTCATAACAATGAATTTCTTGCTTAATTGTAATTTAATTCATTTATAATCTAGGTTGTATAAGGGTAAAGCTTTGCCATATTTTTTTCTTTGGGTTTGTGGTGGTACCAAAGATTATTCTTTTTAGATTAGCTTTATAAATTGATTGATTGTTTAGCTTTTTCATTAAGTGGCATCTTTTTTAGTTTCTTCCTTGCTTTATGTATGGCTGGATGTGGATTAGGCTCTTTAAAAAAATAAATCTTTTACCAAACTCAAATTAAAATAAAGAACTCATAACCTCACTAAAGCTTAGGTTTAAAATCAAGATAAAAGAATTAGCAACCCCTTAGCTGGATGAGTATTTCTTTTGTAATATCATGCATAAATGCATCTTATTTTAGTCTTGATTGGAGGGCTTCCAACTCTGCCAAAGAAACTTGGCTTGACCTTTGAGAGCCATGGTGGAAACTCACCTCCTCCCTTCTCCATTTTGGCCAATAATTCTATTTCATGCATTAGTCATATGAACAATATTATCTAAGTCAAAATAATTATCCAAAAATGAAAATAAAATGAAATTTGAATTGCATTAGATTTAGGTCATTTGAAGCATGCCCTTTACATGATCTAGTCTCTTTAGGAAATGAGTTTAAGGACTTAGTCTCTTTCAAAATAAATAGCTAGCCTTGCATAAGCATAATTCTTTGCCTCTTAGGCATTTTCTTAATCTTGTGTTAAGGAATCATAAGTCCTAAATTTCTAATAAAAATGAAACTTAAATAAACTAAATGAATTTCAAAAATGTAAAGCCTAACTATAGGATAGTTTGAGATGCTCGCTAGGTTTCCTAGTATCGTGGGCATCTCTTACTTATCTTTCTTTTGGCTTTGATAACAACTCCATCTTTTTGATCAATCCCATTTGATCTTCAAAAATGAACTAATAGACTGATAGTCCTTTCGAATTGAAATGTTTGAAGAAAATGATCATTTATCTTAATCGAGAGTTTTCCTAAGAAATCTCCATTCTGTAGGAAGTAATTACCTATGGGGGCTTGCCCCTATAGGAAACTTAACGAACCTGATTTTAAATAAACTCTACTTTACTTTTTTCATGTAAAGTATGTGAAGAATCTCATACATATGCGGACCCATCATCCAGTCCTTATTGAGGTGATTAGGTCCATTAAAGGTGGTGACTTTTGTCTCTCGAGTACACTATTTCCTTGATGACATACTCGATCACTGAATAAGTATATCTAGATCTATGGCATCCCAAAAGATGAATTCTATATGCTTGCCTCCTTCATTTCTAACCGATTTGAAGGCAATAGAAATTTTTTTCACCACAAGCACTTTTTCAAAATGCAAATAATAAAATATTTTCACAAAAATTTTGCAAACCAACCTCATATAACAATCTTCATGATTGTTATATGTATGATCTTTTAAAAAAAATAAAATCTAAAATTATTCTTTTCAAAAAGCACAAGTGAGCTTCCTTATTCAATTTATTAAATGAGGACTTCACTTTCCAAAAATCAAAAGTCAACAATCATATTTTCTAAAAGCACAAATGAACACTTTCATTCAATATACTCACGTTTATTAAATGAAAGTTTTCATTTTTCAATCAAAAACCAATAGTCACATTTTCCAAAAGCACAAATGAACACTTCCATTCAATATGCTAAAATTTATTTAATGAAAGTTTTCATTTTCAATCAAAATCAAAAGTCACATTTTCTAAAAGCACAAATGAACACTTCCATTCAATATGCTCAAATTTATTAGATGAAAGTTTTCATTTTCAATTAAAATCAACAATCATATTTTTAAAGCACAAATGAATATCTCCATTCAATATACTCAATTGAATGAAGATTTCATTTCAAAATAAGAAATACAATCATCTTTTCAAAAATAAAATCAACAAACACCTTTTCAAAATCAATTAACAATCATCTTTCTAAAATTAAAACAACATTTGATTCTTCGTTTAGCATACCCAAATTTGCTAAGTGAAGATCCTCATTTCAAAATAAAATCAATAAATATATTTTCAAAATATAAAACAACATTTGGATCTTTCATTTAGCATACCCAAATTTGCTAAGTGAAAATCCTCTTTTCAAAATCAAAATACATTTGGATTTCCTTAGCATACCTAAATTTGCTAAGGATCCTCTTTTCAAACAAAATCAAAATAATGAAACACACTTGATTTCTTTAGCATGCCTAAATTTGCTAAGGATCCCCTTTTCAAAAATCAACAATAGTCAAAACAAACCACATTTGAATTTCCTTAGCATACCTAAATTTTCTAAGGATCCTCTCTTCAAAATAATGAAAATGAAACACATTTGCATTTTCTTAGCACACCTAAATTTGCTAAGAATCCTCTTTTCAACAAAATCAAAATAAAAGCACACTTGGATCTGCTATTTAGCAAACCTAAATTTGCTAAGTAGAAATCCTCTTTCCAAAAAATCAAGAGAACAAAATCAATCACATTGGATCTTTTATTTAGCATACCTAAATTTGCTAAGTAAAGATCCTCTTTAAAAAAAAAACAATAAAAAATATTTGGATTCTTCATTTAGTATATCCAAATTTGCTAAGTGAAGATTCCATTCTCAAAATTCACATGATTCACAAAATAAGCAAACAACAAAAGAACAAAATTATTTTCAAACACATCACCTAATACCTAAATTTGCTAAATGAGCAAAATCCAAAATCAAAAATCCACAAATCAACACAAAAATCAAATTTACCCATTACTTTAACATACTCAAATTTGTTAAATGAAGGGTCCCCAAACATAAAATTCAAATTCAAATATGAACCTATGGAAGCATCAAAAGTCTCTCCAAAATGCTTGAACCTCATTCAACATACCCAAATTTGTTGAATATGGGTTCTAAACTTAAGTCAAATTTGAGGTCTCTCCTCCAAAAATTCAAAATCTCTCCAATATTTGGAACCCCATTTAGCATACCTAAATTTGTTAAAGGAAGGTTCCAACCCAACAATCAAATCAAGTTAACAATTCAAAGCAACAATGCTCAAGCAAAGGCCTATATGGTTCTCTTTCTAACAATGCAGAGATTCCATTCCTCATGACCGTTAGTGGAGAGGACGTGGCAGGCAAGAAGCCACTTACCCAGCTTGACCTACAGTCTGTTTCTGAGTTTCCCTCACCAAAGGAGAAAGACCCTAAAAGTTCCTTCAAGAGCCAAGAACATGATTAATAAGGATTTTTGAGTATATCTTATCCATTCCAGATAAATATGGCTCAAATAACTTGAATCCTAATTCCCAAAAGAGGAAAACTCTCAAAATGATAATCATAATAATGATCGTGATCCATAAAATAGTAGTACCGATGGACTTGATATCTTCAAGGATTCCAACTCAAGTAGAAACACTCTCATTCTAAAACTTTCGGGGTGTCACTATCAACAAAGAGTTAGAGTCATCAAATCCAATAGAAGAAATTTTGGGCACTAAAAAAGACCTCTTTTTCAGAAGATATCATAGAAGCCAATTATTGCAGCAAAACAGTCTTACCACTTTGATCAACACCATAGGAAGAAGCAAACAAGTCATTAGAAATAATTAAATTCTAAATCTTTCTTAAAATACACCTTACAATCCAAAATAAGAACACCATTGTTCTTAAGGTTAACCTTAAGATCTCAAGCTATTTTGGAAGGTTGCCACTAATCTAAATAATGAGCGCATCTTCACCTTTTCTAAGGAGAAAGAAAAGTGTTTGGTTAGAGCTTAACCTGATTCTTCTTTGCTCAATGGAAACCTCCTCAAGTCATACTCAACATAGAACATCCTAGGGAAAAGAAAGACAAGCAATCTCCTCCAAAGAACACAATACAAACCAAGACTGAAAGAGATAGAAAAAAGAAAAATAAAAAGAAAAAAAGAGAAAAGAGAAAAGAAAAATGAAATTAAAAGAGAAAGGAAGGAAGAAAAAGAGAAAATGTAGAGCACCAATAATGCACATTGATTTGGAATCCAAAAGATGAATCATGTGTACGAGGTGTAAATAAAAAGAATATACAAAATAAGTTTTGAGTTTACTTTTGACATGTCTTTGGAGGAGATAACAATAAAACAAAAAGATCTAAAAGGATGATTCATGTATGATATGACTAGAAACTTAGTAGGTATATGAGCACGTTGACTCCGATTTAACTATCTCATGATATTATTATAGGATTGGAAGTTAAGGGTTGCTCCTAACCTCTAACAAAAAAGACATAAATGTATTATGCGATATCAAATTTTGACTTCATATCTTTCTTCAAATTCAAAAAAGATTCAGAGTTATAGACAAACCTTCAAATGGAGCAATAAGATCATCTATTGCCTAGTCTACCTACTTTGCTTAAAGAATTTTGAAGACTCTCAAGTAGGGTATGCACTCCTAAAGTTGAGAAGAAAATTAAATCTTCAATTAATGAGTTTTAAGAGATTAACCTCAACATAAAGTAGTCCACCCACCCTCCCAATATCCATATATGATAAATCAAAAAAAAAATATCAAATACTTGGTTAGGTTACTTTTGTAGTTTAAAGACTACTTTACTTAAGATCATAATGAAGTGCCCAATACATCTTTAAAGGTAAGTAGTCTACAAACTCAATTGAACCTATTGCCCTTCCCACTTTGCAAACTTATGAGGCCAACATTTGCATCAAGAAGAAGATAAAAGTTTGAAGTCAACCTTATTAAAGAACAAAGATACTATCATTCCCAGTCAAAAATGAAGGATATTCAAATTTGCACATGCACCGATCCAAAAAATTTTAATTAGGCATTCACATTGCCTACTTCAAATTCAACAGTAGATATAATCTCCTTGTATGTGGTCTCCTCATTCAAGGATGGGTCAAATGATCCCAGAGGATGAGAAGTCATTTGCACTTATCATTTCCATTCAATTTTACCTCTATAAGTTCATGCCTCTCTCTAATCACCAGGAAAAAGGGAGACCATCTTTATGATCTAAGTAGTTGTCTTCAATTAATTATGATGCTACAGTTTGAAGTTGAATCCCTTAGGTCATACAATTAGGGTGACTTTGGGGGAGTTTCTAAGGCTTGCAATAAAGCATCATGGGATAACAAAGATGGTTCCAAAAGAAATTGAAGTGACATCAAAGATGCAGCCTCCAAGGTTCAACCCAAGAGAAGAAAACTTTAATCAACATTGAATATAGATGGTTTAAACTCTTTCAAAGTTAATCTACCTCAAAATTTTCCAAATCAAGACTCTACTTCCGATCATTGAAAAGCCTACTTTGGTGCTTTGAAGGATGGAAAGCAGTTTAAACCATTATGGTAGGAGAGACACTATGAGTGTTGCAACCTCGAAGTTATACTAAGCCAACAACAAGTGGTCCTCCTAGAATTTTTAGAGAACTTTTTTTTCTAAGGAGACTAATTGTTGTCCATCAAAGATGGGAGGCAAGTTTGAACCCACTTGGGAATGCCCTATGTCATAGAGAAGGCCTACCAAGGAGGATCTTATCAGCTTATTGATTGTAAAGGAGAACACCCTATGCTTCTAATTAATGGGCTCTATTTGAAGAAATATTACCCATAAAAATCATGTTTGAAACAATTCTATCAATCAACAAAAATTTCATTCAAATTCATCAAAATCTTCTCTTCATTCCAAGCATTGTTTTCTCATCTTGCGAATCTCACCACGACGTGTTTAGGTTAGGTATAAGAGAACCCAAGAGGCAACATATCCTTCTTCACAACAAGAACACATTCCAAGCGCTACTAGAATAGGTGTGAGAGAACCTAAGAGGCATTCTATTTCAATTAACACAACTAAGTTTGGTATAAGAGAACCCAAGTGGCATCCTTTTTTGGTGGGAATCTCGGTTACCATCTGTGGCACCGTTTCATCAAATTTCTCAAGCGTGTTTAGAATATGTGTGAGATAACCCAAGCAGCATCCTATTCCCTTTAACATGAACACAAAAACAAACACAATCTTTTATCTCGGGCTATTTTGATGTGGGAGCAAGCACCCTGTGGCACTCACTCATTAGCTGCTCTAGGTTGGGTCTACATGCTATCTCACTAGTATGTCACCCTAGTGGTCATTTGTTAGAGGATGTGAGTCCCCATACTTTCTTTCTAACTTGATCATTGCAAACCAATGAACGCCTTGTTAGTTTGGTAGTCCTCACTACCCAGCCAATAAGCTACCTCATGTTGATTTTGGTTAAGAAGATATGAGTCCCCGAGCTTTCTTCTTGAACTAATCATCATGATCTAACTAGGTCGAGTATATTCAAGGTTTAGGATAAGTCCCCTAGAGGTTCCTTTCCTCTTGACTACGTTTGAGTTGATATAAGTCCTCATGACATTCACTGAGTGCCCTAGTGGATAGACCTATCGAGCAAGATGACTATCCCGAATCAATTCCGCTATAAGAGGATGTAAGTCCCTGAGCTTTCTTCCTAGGTTGATTATTGCAAATCGATGGGCACCTTAGGTTGGTTGACATTCTATGTGACAAGACTCACCCGTGGATACACCACTTCAGATGTGAGTCCCACGCTTTCTTCTTGAGTTGGCCACTGAATACTTATTTGATATATGACTAGCCATGTCATCTTCTCTGGGATTTTGGATTAAGCCTTTAGTGGCCCCATTCCCTGTGGGCATTCTATTTGGATCACCAACCCTATTTAGACACTACCCAGTTACTTTTAGACAGCCTCTTTCCTAGTAGCCACTGTGGTTGGAGAATTTATTGCAATGCATAAATTCTCCTTAGTTCAAGAAATCAGATAGGTCTAGGCTGATATAAACTCCTTCTCAATTTGATCCATCGCAAACTAACATGGTCCACGATAAATAACTTAATAAAATAAATAAATTAATTCACTTGTGGATTAAGAATTCAAGCCCCCAAAGGACCCCTTTTCCAAGCATTTTTATCCTTAGGCGAGAACTCCCTATAAGAATTGCTCAATACTTGAGTTGAGATAAACTGGTCGACTCACCCAGAATCACTCTAGTCGTTCAATATTTTTTCAGCGTGTTACCCCGATGGTCATTCTACTTTGGAATATGTAAGACTATGATGCATTCTTCCTAGCATGACTGTCATAAACTGATGGGCAGCCCTAGGTCAGGTTCGATTTGTTACCCAAAGAAACTGATCACCCTAGTGGTCTTTTGCAGTGGAAGATGTGAGTCCCCGAGCTTTCTTCCCTTGAATTGATCATTACAAGCCGAAAAGCACTCCTTTGGTCAGATAGTTCTCCCATCGGTCAAGAAGCTACTCCCTTTGGAATGGTAAGTCTAAGTTAGGTCTAGGCCTCTGTGGCCCCTACTTAGTGCAATCCATCGTAAACCGATGGGATCCAACAAAATAAGTTAAAAATTAAATTAATATTTGACTATCTTTTAGTTGATTTAAGTCCCCCGCTGGCATTTACTCAAATAGTCAGCCCTAGGTCGGGTTTGGTTTATTACTCAAAGAAATCGATTATCCTAGTGGTTTCTTATTTCTAGAAGATGTGAGTCCCCATGCTTTCTTCTTAAGACTTGACCATTGCAAACTGAAAGGCATCCCTTTGGTTGGATAGTCCTACCTTGTGGTTGCTAGACTTCTCCCTTTAGAGTGGTAAATCTGAGTTAGGTCTGGGCCTCTATAACCCATACTTAGTGCAATCCATTGCAAACCGATGAGGCCCATCAAAATAAACTACAAATGAAATTAATTTTGACTATCTTTGAGTTGATCTAAGTCCCCCAATGACATTCACTCAATAGTCAGCCCTAGGTTGGCTTCAATGCTGTTTGCCAATAGATCACCCAAAGAATGGTCCCCATTGGAGGATGTATGTCTACTATGCTTTCTTCCAAGACAAATGCTACACAATCAAAGGCATTCCCTTTGGTTTAGTCCTACTATGTGTTTAGTAGACTACTCCTTCGGATTGATAAATCTGAGTTAGGTTTAGGCCTCCATGGCTCCTACTCAGTGCAGTCCATCACATACCAACTAGGTCCATTTCAAAATCCAAAATTAAAAATCTGAAATAAAAAAAATAAAAGCAATCAATCAATCCAAATCAAACTTTTCGCTCCTCCTCAATGAGATGCAAATCTTTCCAGCTCCAAGCAATTAAAATTCTAATCCTCGTGGATTTCACAGCCTTTCCTCCCAGTGGATGACTTGAATTCCTTCTAGTGGATAATTCACTTGTCTATCTGGAGTCAAACAAACACAATTAAACAAACAACAAATTGAAACAAATTCAACCCTCTTCCCTAGCGAAACTTGACAAATCAAATCAAATTTCTCCCCAGCGAGACTCAAATCAAATCAAACCTCCCATCCCTCAGCGGATGACTTGAACCTTTTTTCCCTAGTGGAAGTTTCACATACTCTATCCCTAATGGATTCCTCCTTCTCTCTTATGTCTGACATAAGTAGAGCTACATGCACTAAGCTCGGATTCCTTCTACATCTTGAGTTATGAGTAGATCATTCTTGTTAGTTCTTAGGCTCAATTTTGTTGATCATTTGTCAACAAAAATGGTGTACCTTGTCCCACACCACACCCTATTGGGCACCCTTTGTTAACCTCATTTTGGAATGAGATCTCAACTCTATCTTAGACATAGGACTTCTCTAGAATTTAAGAGTTCCTTAGTCTTAAGACACTTCTAGTGATTAGGTGGACTCAACCTAGCCCAGAGACTTAAGAGTTAGCCATAGAACAGTCAAGCCTTGGGGAAAAATTTGTCTACCCTATAGCTTGAACCAACTCCTCACTTCCTTCCTTCAAGTCAAATTCAAATCAACTCCAAACTCATATCAACTTTAACTCCAAATCAAACCTTGAATCAATTTCAATGGATTTTTCTAAATCATTAATCAATTCCAAATAATCGAACCCCATGATCAAAATCCAAATTCAAATTCCAAAAATCTTTCCTAAGTGTTTTAATTCCCTCTTAAGGACTTATCCTAAATCAAATCTAACTCAATTCAAATTCATGAAATTTTCTCACAACCCATTTATACTCTCATTTATATTCATATATATAAATGAAATATAAATTCAAATCAATCAATCTTAATCCAAAACTCAAATTCAAATTCCAAAAATCTTTCCTAAGCCCTTTGATTCTATCTTATGGAATTAGCTCAAATTAAATCTAAATCAATTCAAATTCATGAAATTTTCTCATAACCCATTTATATTCTTATTTATATTCACAAATATAAATGAATTATAAATTCAAATATCCAAACCAAATTCAAAATCAAATCCAACCAAAATCCAACATAAGCCTTTCAAGTCAAATTTTTGAACTTAGCCAAATCAAACTCAAATCAAGTCAAACCCTTGATATTTCTTCATGATTTAATAAATCTTTCAATCATGAATCCAAATATAAATGCACACTTCAATCATCAAACCAAAACTAAATTCAAAAATCAAACCCAAGTCAAACTCATGTTCACCCCTTTGAACTTGAAAATTGTCAAATGAATCAAAACCTATTTGACTTCAAATCTCTTGCAAATGGATTTATATTTCAATCATAAATCCATATGTGAGTTCAACCAAACTTGAATCAAGTCTTGATCAAGCTAACTAAACCCAATTGGCTCACTTGGCCCAAAGTGGCCAAATTGACCTACATAAATCAAAATTCAATTCAATCCAAATCAAAGTGAATTAAGCCAATCTGAACTTCATGTCATATTTATTGATCATCATAGGTTAATCTATTATCATGAATTGGGTCAAACTAAGTCAACCTAGATTATTGACCAAGTCAACCCTTTAAACCGAATGAACCCAAACTAGCCAAATTACAACCTAAACCAAATTGAGTGCAACCAATAGCTCAAGTTCACTCCAAATTGATTATTGAACTTGACCAAAGCCTCAATTAAACCAAATTTAACCAATTGGCCAACTAGACCCAATCTAGCCCAATTGACCATGAACCCAACTTAACCTAAAAGGTCAAATCAAGCCAAAATCAAATATTAATCAAATTGATTGGAAACAAAAGTACCAATCCATTTCAAATGATCAACCAAACCAAATCAAGCCATGATTCAAGCTGATTTGGTCAATTTGGTCAAATTGGTCAACTTAGCCCAAATTGACCTAAAGGATCAAATTGGCCAAAATCCAAATTAAATCCAAATCAAACCAAATTAATTGAAACCAATTGAACTAATATACTCCAAATAGTCATTTAAATTTGACCCAACTCTTAGTTCGACCTAATTTGTCCAATTGGTCAACCTAACCCATTTTGACCTGATTTGACCCAAATGGGTTAAATTAACCCAAATTAAACCAATTGAACTTCAAAAGGCATGAAATTTGGTCCACCTTATTTTTGACTCATTTCATATCTATCCAAATCAAATTCAATGTTAAATGACCACTTTGCCCTTGGGTCAGGGCATCCCATGAGAAAAGACACTTTTCCAAGTGGTCATTTCTCTTCCTTGGACACTTGGCACTCATCCATTGATCCACATAGGCACCAAGGACACCGAGTTTTTGACCCAAGGAGTGATTGGGGCAACCATGACTCATGGGGAGGTTAAATCACCTCACCTCTCCCATTGAAACACTTGGTATGAAGGACACTCACCTCCCCTTAGCTAAGACACCCACTTATCCTTCATGGCAGCCACTTTCCATGCCTTAGCCAACCATAGGGAGCCAGCTAGGATAATTCTCTTCTATTGTCAACCATCCCAAGCCAAATTACATGAGTTTGGAGCCAAAATTTAAAATAAAAGTGGATTTTAATTCATTTTGGGTCACTTTTTATTCCAAGGCTTGAGTGGCTAAAGAAAACCCACATTCCTCTCATTCTCCCTCTCCTAGAGCTCCAAAAGCCACTAGTAATCACCCCCACTTTATTTTGGAGAGAAATACTTTAAAACTAAGTGGATTTCGGCAAGCAAATGACGATCACCTGAGGAAAATTTATTTTGACGTGAAGGCCAGGATCTAAGCTCAGTCCATGGATTCTTCTCTCACTCAACAGTGCGCTTGAGTCACCACTGTCACCGAAAATCATCCCCGGTGAGGTAACCTTCAAATCAGATAATCTAGATCCCTCATTTTGTGATGGTTTTTGCCCAATTTTTAAGAATCTACCCTAGATAATCCCGCATTTTTACTTTAAATCATTCCAATTAAAAAATACAATTTTTCAGGTGTGAATTGAAGCAAAAATAAATTTATTTGGACAAGTTTTTACTTAGAAAACCCTATTTTTATTTTTAAATATCCTATTTTTACTCTTCATCGAGGTAGTAAGTCCATCTCGTGTGATGGACAGCTAGGATCATGCGTGGATCATGCGATCTGGGTCTTCGAATCACCTAATATGATTTGGACCCATCGTGGTTCGTGTGGACGATTGTTCGAACCGATCTCGACTCTAGATGATGATCCTAGCTCTATACGATGATCCGACCATCCCATTGATGAATGGTCCGAGCAAACATGACCAAAGCATTGACCGGTATTCTAGCTTTTTTGGTAGCGCTGCGCAAAATCGTGATTTATGTGGCGCATTGCCACATCGCCCATTAAATTTTCTCGATTTAAAAATTCCTTTAAATCAAAACTTTAAAAAATTCATAAAAATAAAATACTTAACCAAAATTGCATTATTGATTCATCTTTCCGAGAGGAATCCAACAAACCTAAAATCTCCAAATTTTAATGAATATTTTGAGCTTAATTTAAATGTTAGTAAAAATTAAATTTCTTTAATTAAACAAACAATACATGTTAGATTAAATTGAAATTTTTAAAGATTAAAACTGAGGTGAAAATACACCAATCATAAAAATTTCAAGTCAAAATGACCTTTGGACTAAAAGATATTGAATTTTGAGTGTCAAATGATTTATTTTAATAAAATAAATTAGTAGAATTCATAAAAATTACTTAAATCAATTGAAACTTCATAAATTCATAACTAATTGTAGAAAAAACCAAAAAATACATACTCAAATTCATTTTAAAGATAATTCAGAGGAGAATCCAATAAAATTATTTCTAATTGAATCAGAATAGTAGATTTTTTAATTAAGGTTTATGATGGAGGTGGGCTTCTTTCTTTTGATGAGATTGAGAGAACGTGGGTATTAGGGGAGAAGGAAGAAGATATGTTGGATAACTAGCGCTCCCACCAAGGATTGCCAAGGTTTGGCCACCAAGCTCTCAAACCACAAGAATAACTCAAAATTTTGCAATTGCCAAAAGTTTCCTTTCATTCAAGTAAGAGGGGCTATTTATAGCCATTACAAGCATATTTCAAAAGAAAAGAATTCAAAACATGGAGGGAAAAGTGGGTGGCCACATTAATGTGAAGCATTAAATTGCCTCATTATTTTATGCCAACCACCCACATGTCATGCATTTTTTTATGTGGATTCAACCACCTCACATGTCATGCTTTGAATTTTTAAATGCAAAATTTCAAACATGGAGTTTCTAGAAGAAAATTAAAAATTACATAAAGAAATAAGAAAAAGATGAAATCATGAAATGGGCCTTAACAGGCTAATGGGCTAAGCCTACTTCTTTCTTGAATTTTCTTGGGCTTTAGCTTGAGATCTTGTAAATGGACCTTGGGCTAAATTTTCTTGGGCTTTAGCTTGAGATCTTGTAAATGGACCTTGGGCTCTAATTTTTGGTTCCTCTTGATGTTCTACATCAACTCCCCTGGCTCAATTGAACTGCCCAGAGTTGAAATTTAAGAAATCTTCTACTAATTGTGGGGCTAACTTCTCCAAATCAGACAGTCAACCATGTGTCTTAGGTGGCTTATTCTTCCAATGAACTAGAAATGATGTTAAGCTTGAGTAATGGGTGCTTCCTCGGTGATAATATAGTCAACTTCAAGGAAAGAGGGCTTACAAGTACGGTTATATCTCCGCTAAAGAGTTACCAACAAGTGGAGGTTTGCTCCTTCATATGATAGAATATCTTCAATATTAATAACCGGATGAATGAACATATCAGCAGGAAAATCAAGGTGATAAGCATTAGTTCCAATTTTCTTGAGAATTCTAAATGGGCCACAGGCTCGTGCATGTAATTTCTTATATCTAGTGGTTTGATAATGCTCAGGCCGAATGCAAATCAATACATAATCACCTTCTTTATATTCTTTTGTTGAACGATTATGATTTGCCTTAGAAGCATAATTTTCATTACTTATAGTAATTTGCTTTCTTATATCTTCATGGAGGCTTTGAAAATCTTTAACAAATGAGAATGCTGCATCGAAAATACATGAGATGGTATTTTGCAACATCAATTGGTCGTGGGTTTTGACCATAGACTATCTCAAATGGTGATTTTTTGTAGTTCTAGATGTAGTACTATTATAGGCAAATTCTGAGGTTGGCAAATGTAAATCCCAATTTCCTAGGCTTTTACCTACTAAGCATCTAAGCAAATTTCCTAAGCTACGATTAACTACTTGCTTTGTCCATTTTGTGGGTGAAAGAAGAAAATTTTAATTTGGTTCCTAATAATTTCCATAATGTTTTCCAAAATATGAGACAAACTTAACATCCCTATCGAAATAATGGTTAAAGGGAGACCATGGAGTCGCACTATTTCCTTAAAAATAATTTAGCTATATAAGAAGCATCATTTTTTTTGAACAAGGTAAGAAATGAGCCATTTTGAGAATCTATCCACTACAACAAAAATACTATCATGTCCTCTAGTCGTCCTAGGTAATCCTAAATAAAATCCATTGATAGGTCTTCCCAAGGCCTATAAGAACGTGTAAGGAAGTGTATTGTCCAGACCTTTGTTTGATAGTTTTAGCTGTTACAAATTAAACATTGAGCCAATTAATTTTTGAACATCTCGTTTAATGAAGGCCAATAAAATCTATTTTCTAATAAACATATGGTCTTATCCTTTCCAAAATGACCTACACCCCAAAGATGTAGCGGATAAGAAATTCTCTAAGAGAAGATCGAGGAATGCATAATTGTCTTCCTTTATATAAATACCCATTTGTTATCAAGAATGTCTCTTGTAAAGTTATTGGTTTATCTAGATGTTCAAGATAAATTAAGTGAAAATCGGCACAATATAATCATCTTTAATTCTATCAAACCGGGATTCTCAATTCTAGAGGAAATCATTAGTTTATCCTAGATAAAGCATTGGGTTTATTCTCAACTCCGTGCTTATGCTTTAGAACAAAAGAGTAGTCTTGTAAAAATTCAACCATGCCTATGACTTAATTTTTGAGTATTAATGAATTTTAAGGCATGATGATCAATTAAGTATAAATTCTCTATGTAAGAGATAGTGTCGCCAATGCCTTAAGGATTGAATGATAAAACTCTATCATAAGTGGAATGTTGTTTGGCTTCATTTAACTTTTCACTAAAGAATGCTATAGGATGATTCTCTTGACTCAAAATTCCACCTATCCCAATTCAAGCATCACATGTAACTTCAAAGGCATTAGAAAATCGAAGCCTAAGGATTGCGTAGTGATAAGAACTTTAATTTGCTCTAAGGCCTTTTGTGCATTAGAAGTCCAACAAAATTTATCTAATTTTAGTATATTTAGATGAGCAACAATGGTACTAAAATTCTTAATAAATCGATAAAAGTGGCTAAACCATGAAAGCTTCTAACTTCAAGAAAACTTTTAGGTGATGGCCAATCTAAGATTGCTTTTACTTTAGAAGGATCTTTAAGTCCAGAGTGGATATAATAAAGCCTAAAAAAGATTACCTCGCTTGCAAAAAAGAAACACTTTTTTAAATTAATATATAATTTCTTATCTAAGCAAACTCAAATACTATTTGTAGATGTTGTAGATGTTCATTTTCACTTGGACTAAAAATCAATATCATCAAAATACACCACCAAAATTTACCTATATAGGGTTTAAGAACAGATTCATTATTCTCATAAATGTGCTAGAGCATTTGAAAGTCCAAAGGGCATGACAAGCCATTCATAAAGTCCATGGGTCTTAAAAGTCTTTCCACTCATCTCTGATCTAACCAATTTGATGATATCCACTTTTTAGATCAATCTTTGAAAAAAAATTTGCTCCTGAGATTAAATCTAACATATCATCTAATCGGGGAATAGGAAACCTATATTTGATAGTAATTTTATTTATTGCTCGACTGTCAACACACATTCGCCATGTTCCATCTTTTTTTGGAGTTAATAATGCTGGAACTGCACAAGGGCTAAGACTCTCTTGAATAAAACCCTTTCTTAATAATTCCTCAACTTGTCTCTTAATCTCAATATGCTCAGTAGGGTTCATCCTATAATGAGGAAGATTAGGAAGTTGAGAACTGTAAGAACTCAATAGCATGTTGAATGTCTCTAAGAGGAGGTAGCTCATCGGAAGCTCATCGTGCAATATCATTAAAATCGAAGAAGAGAAGAGACCACACGTATGTGAGACTCATTAGATTTATGACTTCTTTTATATGTAATATGTGAAGAAGAAATGGATCAAAATTCATTTAGAAAAGCTCCAAAACCTATTATTTCTATCTTTGGGGTCAAAGGAGGAAGAGTAGATGTTTTAAAGTAAGGATCGAAATGATAGTATTAGGCATAATAGAAGGATTTTCTATGATAATTAATTGAAGTTTGACATTTTTCTTCAATAGAGCTTAGGTTGCAAGTCGGTTGTTTGTGGTGTTATGGAGGGTGTTTTTCTACCGGCTTTATTGGTAAGAGTTTAATAGTCTTATTATTATGTTTAAAACATAAGTATTTTCCTACCATAGTGAATAACATTCATATCATATAGCCAAGGTAACATTCATATCATATAGCCAAGGTCATCCTAAGAGAATATGAGCAATGTCCATAGGAGAACATCACACCAAATTTGATCCTCATAGCTTCCTATTTTAATAGGAACTAAACCGATTGGTGATGGGAAGAGATGTATGATTTACCCAACATGAAATGGTTGGTGAGGTTCGATTAGGTTGGCTCGAGTTAAGGTGTGTGTTGAAATGACATTCATAGCACTCCCTCCATCTATAACTAACCTACATCTCTTTTCATTACACAAAACATACATGCTAAAATGTTCTTTCTCCTCCAATCTTCGCCTCATTTTAATTAAGACATCTCATCACATTAACATGAGTGTCATTTAATTCAATTCTTCTTCATCGATAATGGGGTGTCATCATAAACTTCTTCTAGATTATCATCTATTGGATTTTCAACTTCTTCTAAAAATAAGATTTGAGCTTTACATTGATTTTGCATATGACCCTTTTTATGACATTTAAAACATATTACTTCCCTAGTGTTCTTAGAGCTCCCTTCAATTGTAGTTTTAGGCAAAGTGGTTGGGCCATTTGGATGGGTGGGTCTAATAATAGATCTATGAGAAGAAATGGAAGGTACTTGACTTTTAATTTTAGAGAAGGATTTCTTTTGTTGTTCAACCAATAATGCATAATGAAATGCTTCCTCTAATGTGGGTCAAATAATTCAACTTCATTTCTAATGTCACCTAAGTCCAATAACAAATTTATTGGCTGCCAATCATTATCGACAATCAGTTCTAGAAACTAGATCTTCAAAAGTATTTAAGTATTCTTACAAGATAATTACCTTGTCTCAAAGTTAATAATTGACTATGTAGCTTCTTATCATGATGCCTAGGACAATACTTTCTTCTTTCATTTCTATCCAAGTTAGGTTTGTCCTTCTAATCTTTGTTCTTTAGCTAAAGTATTTGTCCAATAAATTTTAGCATGTCCTATTAATTTCATTTTAGCAAAAGTAACTCGTTGATAATCATCCATTTTATACCAATCAAAGAAGTCATCCATTTGAACTAACCAATCAAGAAATTTATTTGGGTCATGTACACCATCATAAGTTGGGGCTTCTACTTTAACTCTTCGATGGATCATTAGAGTCTTCTATAGTCTTAAAATAATTTTCTCCCGTCCACCATTTCTAGCAATTGATTGTCTTCTAAGTGGTTGATTTTCTCTATGGTTTGGATATGAATCTTCTTCATCTATTCTATTGGCATGTTTGGCAGGAGTAGGAGGAGGAGTTACTCTATTATTTTGTAGATGCGCAATAAGAGTTTGCATTTGTTCTTTAAGTTCTTGCATTTGATTCTTACTTTCTTCTAATATTTGTTGAGTTTTAATTCATTATCTTGGATCCTAAGATCTAAAGCATCAACTAATCTATTTTCAACTTGATCTTGAGAGATAGATTTTGGTGCCATGAGATTTCTTTTTTTTTTAAATGAAAAAATATATATGAAAGGGGCTAGTGAAAAAAATGAAAAAAAATATAATATAATTGTGCAATCAAAGATTTTAGGCTAAGAGAACTTCCAGTGAGGAGGGTACAAGACCACTTAAATCCCAAGCTCTCCTTAGGCTTTAGGTCTTTTGACAAAGTTCTTTAGCTTCCAAAATCACCAAGTTTAACACATTTATTATTATTATGCAAAAAAAAAAATTATGCAATGAAAATGCTCAAATTTATCAAGCCTCTTTTTTTTTTTTTTTTTTTTTTGAGAAAAGTTATCATAAGTTAATAAAAAAACTTCTAAAATTAACCATAAACAATAACAAAGATAATAAAGTAAGTAATTAGATTTTGATTTGCACTAATGGCTAGGTTATATTTTTTTTTGGTGAAGAATTACCTCACTAAGGTGCTCTCTTAATTTTTTTCTCTTTTTTTTTTTTTTTTTTTGAAGGGGAGGCACAAGTTCACACAATTGGGAAATGGCTAAAATATATAATGGAGCTTACTAATTGAAATTTTATGTTATCACCATAAACTTGCAAGCAATATCTATCCCAAGCTACTAATATGTATTTAAACTATCATATAAAAGAAAATCAATTAACCTCACAAGTTCAAGAAAAACTCACAAGTTTGAAGACAAGTCTATTACTTGAGATGCTCCCTTTGTTGAAGCTAACTTTTATCCAAATCACTCCTTCCAGCTTGCTCGATACCAAATTTGATGGAGGTGGGCTTCTTTCTTTTGATGAGATTGAGAGAACGTGGGTATTGGGGAGAAGGAAGAAGATATGTTGGATAACTAGCTCCCACCAAGGATTAGGTTTGGCCACCAAGCTCTCAAACCACAAGAATAACTCAAAATTTTAATTGCCAAAAGTTTCCTTTCATTCAAGTAAGAGGGGCTATTTATAGCCATTACAAGCATATTTCAAAAGAAAAGAATTCAAAACATGGAGGAAAAGTTAATGTGAAGCATTAAATTGCCTCATTATTTTATGTCATGCATTTTTTATGTGGATTCAACCACCTCACATGTCATGCTTTAAATGCAAAATTTCAAACATGGAGTTTCTAGAAGAAAATTAAAATTACATAAAGAAATAAGAAAAGATGAAATCATGAAATGGGCCTTAGCTAATGGGCTAAGCTACTTCTTTCTTGAATTTTCTTGGGCTTTAGCTTGAGATCTTGTAAATGGACCTTGGGCTAAATTTTCTTGGGCTTTAGCTTGAGATCTTGTAAATGGACCTTGGGCTCTAATTTTTGGTTCCTCTTGATGTTCTACATCAGTTTATTTGAAAACTTAATAATCCTTATTACTCCCTAATGACTTCATTAATTAATTCCAAACTTCTCAAGCATATTTAGTGGGATGACTTCTGCCTCCCCTAATTTTCTTAGAATTTATTAATGATTTAATCATGAAAATTAATTAATGAACCCCTAATCACTCTCTTAATGTAATTGAGCTTAATTAAGCATGTGAACAATGGTTTACTTCTTTGATAAAGCTAATTAAACTTTGTTTAAGTGATTAGGAGATTTATGGAATGATTTTGGGATATTCTCCTTAAGCTATTCTCTAAACCCCCTTTCTTCCTTCTAAATCTAATTAAGGGTTAATTAATGATCTACTTAATTAATCAAATCAAATTCTAAAACCAAAATTAATCCGAAACTTAATCAATTCTTCTTTGGTACTTGGGTTCCAACTTAAGAAAATTTAAGAAAATCATACCTAACTCATATGTGTGGGAAAAGTTATAAAAGTACTTAAATTAAACCCTTTAGCTTAATTAATCATTAATTGTGAGTCAATTGCATTAGGTATCTTTCTTTCCTAGGATGCATTGCTGATTTAAATTCCTTGTGATTTTATGTCATACATTGGCTAATTATTTGATTAAATATTAAGTGGTATAGGTAAGGGGTAATTAATGAACTTAATCTACACCAACCTAACCAAAGCATAAAAATCAAATCTTCAACTAAATTAAATTAAAATAATACACACATGTGGGATTGGATAAGGACCAGCAAATCTTCTCATACTTTTCTAGTTCAAATCAAACTCAAAGCAAAATAAAAATCTCTTTAAACAACTTTGATTCTCTTTAATGATCTTACTTCATAAGCTTGTCTTTAAGAATTTAATTGAATGAAATTACATTACATCTTTATTTCTTTCCTAGCATGCTAAATGTGTATGTCATATGAGTTTTACATTCATGCTTTTCAAAAATCAAATTCAAAATGAAATATTTTCTTTATGTCAAATTGCATGTTTTTCTAAAGTAAAAAATATGAGTGGCTATTATCACTATTAAATTCAAAACTATTTTCAAAATCTATAAATCAAATACCTAAAACTAAAAGTGTTACATTTATAATTATTTATAAGTTTATAATATATAAATGTGATATATGTACTTTTCCTTCTCTTTTCTTTTAGCATAGTTTTGAATAGGATTTGACAAAGTATAGTTCATTTGAAAGAACATAACACTTGCCTAACTCCTTTCCTATTCATTTCTATGTTATTACTTAAATAAGGATCATCCTTACACACACATATAAATTGCAACAAAAAACAAACTAAACTTTTGCATCTTTCTTTTCCATTCATTTCTTTCTACATGTGCTTGTATTTAAAGTGGTATATTAGTTGGACAACTGAGGTTCTTAAGCCTTTAAGTCTTGTACCTTACACCTCTGATTAACAATGGATCACTTAGATGTTTCATCATACATGTGTGCATGAAAAATGAATAAGAAAATCACTTTTCTACTTAATGAAAATCATGCATCATAAAGCATTCAAATTTTCTTAATAATTAACAGCATTCTCTTTCCATGCATTTCTTTCATAATTGTAATTTAAGAAAAGTGATATATTAGTTAGGATTTGGGTAAAATAGTAAGTAGGTCTTGTACTTTACACCCACAGTTAAATTATACTCACTTATGTCTTTTATACTTATAAATGTGTATATCAAAAATGGAAAAAAAGAATCACTCTCTTCTACTTAACAAAATCATGCATACATGAAACATTTTTAAACTTAAGCAACCTCTCGTATTCATTATTAGGTGTGGTAAATGCTTCATCACATATAAATATGTAGATTCATTCAACATGATACACATGTGGAAAGAAATAAAATGTTGTGTGTTTTTTTGATAATAATTCACTTTACTTAATCTTAAATGTCTTTCTTTTGAATAGGTTTGTTTAGAGAAAATCTAAACTTAGGATTAATTAAAATGCATAATAAAATATTCACTAAATAAAATCATTAATGAATCTTAGAAATCACAGGGAGGAAATAGAAGTTCTCTTTTTTTTCTCTTTTCTTTTGTAATTAAGTAGGTTTATTCAAACTAATTCAAATCATCAAATAAAATTAACTTATAACTAAACAACTTAAATGAGATCACCCTTCCAAGTTGAACCTTTTCACACTTAAAAAATCTAGCAAAGCCTATTCCATACAAACGCATGGCACACATTGAGGCTAAGTCACCACTTCTAGTCTATGTTAGGGTGGTGCATGGTTTGATGTTTGCTTTTATTTTATGATGTGATCTTTTAATCTGGATGTTATGGTGTATGCGTGTAGAATGAATGGTTGGATGACTTAGTCTAATCATTATCTTCTGTATGGAATTGTGCTTAAAGGGTACTGTAATAAAAATGTAACTGCTTTTGGTGTGCAAGTTATCTATACCCATAAGCATAATCCAAAATAGGCCAGGTGGACTTGGTTAACCATGTGTGGGGTGCTAAGTCCAACTTATTAATATACGTGCTTAGAATTTGTATGGTTTTTTAGCTAATCTTTATTTTATAGGTTTTAGTTAGATTTACTTTTCCTTTTCATGTATTTTTACAATTAGGATTTTAGAATGATTGTTATGGGGATTAGGATGAGCATTGGTTATAAGGCCACGCCTTATATACCATGTGAAACCTTTGGAGTATCCACATTCCAACCATCCAAAACAAGGAACCAAAAGAAGAAAGAAAAAAAGAAGAAGATGAAGAATGAAGACCCCATAACATGAATTTCTTGCTTAATTATAATTAATTCATTTGTAATCTGGGTTGTATAAGGGTAGAGCTCGGCTACCCAATTTGTTTTCGGGTTTGTCCGGTGGTGCCCAACCACACTAGGTCTTTTATTCCATTGCGTTAGCTTTATAAAATGTTTGATGCTTTATTTATCTTGTGCATTATAAATGGCATGTTTTCCTAGTTTCTTCCTTGCTTTGATGTATAGCCTGGATGAGGCTTAGGCTCTTAGAAAAAAATAAATCTTCTACCAAATTAATCAACTCAAGATTAAAAATAAACAACTCATAACCTCATTTAAAGCCTAAGTTAAAATCAAGATAAAAGAATTAGCAACCCCCTAGCTGGATGAGCATTTCTTTTCTAACATCATGCATAAAAACATATTATCTTACTCTTGATTGGAGGGCTTCCACCTTTACTAGAGAACTTGGCTTAACCTTTAAGAGCCATGGTGGAAACACACCTCCCCCTTCTCGCAGATTTTTCCATAATTGTATCTCTCATGCATTAGGCATATGAATCCTATAAGCCTGAGTCAAATGATTGTCCAAAAATGAAAGTAAAATGTAATATGTTTTGCATTAGATCTAGGTCATTTTTCATGCCCTTACATGATCTAGTCTCTTAGGGAGTGAGTTTAAGGACTTAGTCTCTTTCTAAAATAATTAACAATTTAGCTATCTTGCATAAAGCATAAGACTTGCCTACATATATTTAAAATCATAGGAGTTAGTTGGCGGCCACCCCTAGGCAGTTGTAAGTCCAAGCAATCGAGTGGTTTGTTCTCTCTTGTAGAGGCAAATCGAATACCTATTTTCATCTTGGATTTTGGTTGTGCTTTTGGTCCTTGTCAAAACTCCATAGATTTAGGTTCTAAGGTTGTTATTTCCCTTCGAGGCTGTGAGTACAAATCCTCACCTCTTAAGCATTTCCATGACCTTGCATCATGGAATTATAAGCCCTAAACTTCCAATAAAAATTCAACTCAAATAAGTAATTCAATTTCAAAAATGTAAAGCCCAACCATAAGATAGTTTGGGATGTTTACTAGACTTCTAGTATCTTAAACATCCCCTACTCACCTCCATTTGGCTTCGATAAGAATTCCCTCCTCTTGATCAATCCCATTTGATCTTCCAAAATAAACTAATCGATTGATAGTCCTACCTTTTGAAATCTTTTGAGACAACGATCATTTATTTTAATCAAGAGTATTCCTAAGGAATCTCATTCTTTAGGATGTATTTAATTATGGGGGCTTTTCCCTATAGGGAACTTAACGAACCCAATTTAAAATAAACCATACTTTACTTTTCCATGTAAAGTAGTGGAAGAATCTTTGGTACATATGCATACCCATTGTCTTTAGGAGTCCTTATTGAGGTGATTAGGTCCATTGTAGGGTAGTGACTTCTATCTTTCAAGATAGTACACCTCTTCTCAATGTTGTACCCGATCACCCTAATAAGAACACCTACGGATCTACGTGGTGTCCCGACCAAAAAGCTTATATTTTTGTTTTCAATTATCCTCTTCAAAAGGATAAATGAAGGCAGGAATATTTTCACCACACTTCCCTGGCCCTCTCCTATCGAAGATGCTTCCCAACATTGTAGGGGATAATAGATCTCAAATCAAATTGAGCCCAACTCAGATCGTCCATAGGCTCTGCCAACTTGGCATAAAATTGAATGGAGGCTGGCATATGATCTCCTACTCTGATTGACTAGTGGCTGAAATTGAACCGCTGGTGGAGGTTAAGCATAGATCCTTCTGGCATCCTCTCTGTCAGACATAGAGAGAGGATGGAGCAGTTCACTGTAACCAACTGGGAAACCAAAATGGGCAACTCCTCAACACCAGACAGTGTAGCTACCTCCATCTCCGTAGCAATGCAAGTATGGTACCGCTTTGTCATGTGATTCTTGTCCCTCCTTTGGGTCTTGGTGGGGAGAGTAGAGTAAGAGCTAGACCCGACCTCAAAAGAAGGGGAGACAATCCATTACATCAAGGGAGCCTTCCCCTTGGAAGGTGTTAATGAGTGGGTGCTCGCCCTAACTAGGGTATTACGGGAAACCACGGGGTGCACTGATGCTATCACTAACACTGGCACTGATACTAACTCTGTCATTGTCACTGTAGAAACTGCTACTACCTTCCTCTTCACTGAGAGAATATCAAAATCTGATGGTATGTTGAGTGACCGCTCTACCATTGTGCTCACTAATGTCATGAGGGAGTGCCCTCACATGTAATACGGACCCCTGCAAAACCTCATCCAAAGTGAATGAGGTGGGCGTAGTCGGAGCGAGGAAGGCTGGCCTGATCTAGGGCCAGATCCATTCCGTGAGGAAAGGTAAACACATATCTTTGTGTAGCCATTACTATCAATAGGAACTGAAATTGAACTGTAACTGAAACGACACTGAACGAAAGTCTGCAATGATGAAAATAAACTTGAATCAGGTTCCTATTGATTTTCAATTTTGAATTTAGAATTTAGAATTTGAACCCATACTCAACATCTTGAGAGTGTTAAGTCGAGCTCAAATGATTTAGAATATATTTTGATATTTGATTGGAAAGAGGAATTTTTTTTTATGTAGAATCCACTTTCAATAATTTGGATATGTTGAAAATGGGTTCAAATATTTTTGAAGAGATGCTTCCATAGGTTCATATTTTGAGTTTTGATTTTGATTTTGAGGACCCTTTATTTAACAAATCTAGGTATGCTAAAGTAAAGGGTCAAATTTCTTTTGTTTTGGATTTGTGATTTTTGAAATTTACTCACTTAACAAATTTGGGTATGCTAAGTGAGATGTTTGAAAATAATTTCTTCTTTTGTTTCTTTGTTTGCTTTATTTTGTGAATCATTTTATGATTTGAAAAATGGAGTCCTCATTTAGCAAATTTGGGTATGCTAAATGAGGAAATCCAAGTGTGTTTTGTTTTTGAAATTTTTTGAAAAATATGATTGAGTATACTAAGAAAATCTGGATGTGTTTCTTTTGATTTTAATTTGATTTTCAAAAGTAGGATTCTTAGCAAATTTAAGTATGCTAAGGGAGTCCTAATGTGTTTATTTTGATTTTTATTTGATTTTGATTGAAAATGGAGACATCACTTTAGTAAATATGGTATGCTAAAATGAAGTTCCAATGTATTTCTTTAATTTTGTGAAATGGAAATTTCACTTAGCAAATTTGGGTATGCTAAATGAAATTCCAAAATTGTTTTTCAAATTTTTATTTTTTTTGGAAAAGGAGACTTCATTTTAGCAAATGGGGTATGCTAGAATAAAATTATAAATATGTTTTGAAAATTTTGTTTTTGTTGATTTTGAAAAGAGAGCTTTCCATTTAACAAATTTTGGTATGTAAGATGAAAATCACTTATGTTTCATTTTCCAAAGATGTATTTCTGTGTGTGATTATTGCTTTTTGAAAGAGGAAATCCCAACTTAATCATATATGAAATATGTTAAGTGGTATTTCAAAATAGTGTTATTTTATTTGGAAATGAAATTTCCATTCAATAAATTTAAGCATATTGAATGGAGATATTCATATGTGCTTTTTGAAAATTTATTTTTGATTTTGAATGAAAATGAAACCTCCATTCAATAAATATGGATATATTGAATGGAGAGATTTCATATGTGCTTTTTAAAAATGTGAAAATTCCAACCTAATACATGTGGAATGAGTTGAGTGGAATTTCTAAGTTGTGATTTTGCTTGAAGATGTAATATCCATTCAACACATTTGGATGTATTGAATGGAAAAACCCATCTTCAAATTTTATGCTTTTGAAAACATGATTGTTGAAATTTTATTTTTGAAAATGAGGTCTTCACCAAAATGAATTGAGTGAAGTTCATTTGTGCTTTTTTAGAGAATATGATTGTTGGAATCTTATTTTTGAAAATGAAATCTTCAACAAAATGAATTGAGTGAAGAAATTCATTTATGCATTTTTTTTAGAAAATATGATTGTTGGAACCTTATTTTTGTAAAGATGATCCTATATATAACAATCATGAAGATTGTTAGATGAAGGTGATTTAGGAAAATTTTTGTGCAAAACATTTTATTATGTGCATTTTGAAAGAGTGCTTTTTGAAAAGCAAGATTTTAATGAAGGATATATCTTATCTTTATTATTTTAGAATGAACATTCTTAAAACCTAAAGATGTTGGATAGCTTAACTTAAGGATGAAATAAGCTAAGTGTCAGTGGAAAGAAAGAAGTCTTGGATTCATACAAAAGTATAAACCCACTATCGATACTTGACAATGATCATTTATCAAAGATGGAGAGAGGAACCATCCCCAGTGGAGTCAAAAATCTATGGTGAAAACATTTTCATCTCATTTTCTAAGATGTATACTTCCATCTTCAATCTATGCAGAATAAAATAAAAATAGAAATATAGTCTTGTGCATTTTGATATCACATTGATCATAGATATTCTTATTAGTGATCATTATTAGGAGAGGTGTACAATCTCGAAAGATAGAAGTCACCACCCTACAATGGACTTAATCACCTCAATAAGAACTCCTAAATACATGAGTCTGCATATGTATCAGAGATTCTTCCCCTACTTTACATGAAAAAGTAAAGTATGATTTTTTTTTAAATCGGATTCATTAAGCTCCCTATGGAGGCAAGCCTCCATAGTTAATTACATCCTAAGAAATGAGATTCCTTAGAAATACTCTCGATTAAGGTAAATAATTGTTGTCTCCAAAGATTTCAAAAAGATAGGACTATCAATCGATTGGTTTATTTTTAGAAAGTCAAGTGTGATCGATCAAGAGGAGGGAGTTCATATCGAAGCTAAATGGAAAAAACTAAGGGATGCTTAAGATACTAGGAAGCTTAGTAAGCATCCCAAACTACCTTAGGGTTGGGCTTTACATTTTTGAAATTGAATTAATTTGTGAGTTGAATTTTTATTAGAAATGTAGGGCTTACAATTCCATAATACAAGATCATGGAAATGCCTAAGAGGTGAGGATTTATACTTATGGCCAGCAAAGAGGAAAAGCAATCTCAGAACCTAAATCTAGAGAGCTTTGGCGAGGGCCAAAATAATCATCTAAATCTAAGGCAAAATTGGGTATTTGATTTACCTCCATAAGAGAGGATAAACCACATGGACTTACAATCACCGTACAACTCCTATTTTAAATTCATGTGCAAGTCTTATGTTTATGCAAGATAATAAAGTTGTTATTTATTTAGAAAGAGACTAAGTCCTTAAACACACTCCCTAAAGAGACTAGATCATGTAAGGACATGCTTTCAAATTAGTTAAATCTAATGCAAAATTTTCACTTTTTTTATTTTTTTTATTTTTGGACAATCATTTGACTCAGGCTATAGGATTCATATGCCTAATGCATGAGAAATAAGATTATGAGCTAAAATTAGCAAGATAGGGAGGTGTGTCTCCACAATGGCTCTCACAGGTCAAGCCAAGTTTTCGACAAAGGTGAAAGCCCTCCAATCAAGAGTAAAATAATATGCTTTTATGCATGATGTTAGAAAGAAAGTACACAACCAGCTAAAGGGTTACTAGTTCTTTTATCATGATTTAACTTAGGCTTTAAATGAAGTTATGAGTTATTTATTTTTAATTTTGAGTTGTTTAATTTGGTAGAAGATTTATTTTTTCCTAAGAGTCTAATCGTCATCCAGGCCATACATCAAGCAAAGAAGAAACTAGGAAAACATGTCATCTTAATGCACAAGCTAAACAAAATATCAAACATTTTATAAAGCTAATGCAAAAGAATAAAAGATCATTTGTGGTCGCACCACACAAACCAAAAAATTGGGTAGAGCTCTACCCTTATACAACCTGAATTATAAATGAATTAATTTACAATCAAGTAAGAAAATTCATGTTATGGGGGTCTTCATTTCTTCTTTTCTTCTTTCTTCTTTCTTCTTTCTTCTTTCTTATTTCTTCTTTCTTCTTTTGGTTCCTTCTTGTGGATGGTTGGAATGTGGTTGCTCAAAGGCTTCACATGATATATAAGATATAATCTTATAACTAATGCTCATCCTAATCCCTCATAACATTCATTCCAAAATCCTAATTGTAAAAATTACTTGAAGAGGAAAAGTAAATCTAACAAACACATGCAAAATAGAGATTAGCTAAACAAACCATATAAATCCCAAGCATATATATTGGACTTAGCACCCCACACATGAGTAACTTAGTCCACCTGGCCTATTGGATTATGCTTAGGGGTATAAGCACCTACATAGCAAAAGCATTTATATTTTTATTACCCTTAAGCACAATCCCCTACAGAAGATAATGATTAGACTAAATTATCCAACCATTCATTCTACGCACATTCACCTTAACATCCAGACTAGAAAAAATACATCACAAAATAAAAGGAAATATCAAACCATACACCGCCCTAACCTAAAGCTAGAAATGGTGACTTAGTCTAATGTGTGTCCTTTAAAAGGTTTGTGTGATAAGCTTAGCTATGGCTTTAAGGCTTAGATTTTCTAAGTGTGAAGATGTTTAACTTAGATGGGTCATTCCATTTAAGTATTTAGTTGATTTGGGTGATTTTTATTTGGTGATTTATTTTGGTTTAAGTGAATCCTGCAATTAATTACTAAGTTATAAAGAGAGAAAAAATAGAAAAGAACTTATCTTTCCTTCCCTATCTTAAGTAATTTCTAAAATGGATTCATCTTTGATTTTGTTTAGTGAAGATTTTGTTATGTGTTTTAATTAATCCTAAGTTTAGATTTCTCCTAAACAAACCTATTCCAAAGAAGGCATTTTAAGATTAAGTAAAGTGAATTAATATCACAAAACACACGTCACTTCATTTCTTTCCCAACATGTATAACATGCATATGAATGAATCCTAAGCATATCTATACATATAAATGGAAATCTTTAGCACACTTTATGATGAATACTAATAAATGTTACTTAAGAAAATTGGAATGCTTTATGATGCATCATTAAGTAGAAAGAGTATTCTTTTATCCTTTATTTATATGCACATGTGTATGTATGAAAGGCATAAGTGAGTAACACCATTGTTAGCAAGGTGTAATAGACTAGGCTACTTAAAGCCTCACAATCCGGGTTGTCGGACTAATAAACCACTTTTCTTAAATACATATGCATGTACAAAAGAAATAAATGGAGAAAGAAAGATGCAAAGTTTATGTTTATTTTTTTTTTTTGGTTTATTTATGCAATTTATATGTGTAAATGTAAAGATCATTCTTAAGTTATAACATGGAAGAGGATAAGAATATATTTTAAACAAGTGTTATGTTCTTTTAAAAGAACTATACATTTTGCAAATCTTATTCAAATTCATGTTAAGAGGAAAGGAAACAAACATAAGACATATTTTTATATTCACATGCAAGCTTATAAATAAAATATAAATAGCATACCTTCAATTTTGATATTTGATTTATAAGTTTTAAAATAATTTTGAATTTAATAGTGATAATAGCCATTCATATTTCTACTTTAGCCAAAACATGCAATTTGACATAAAAAAATATTTCATTTTAATTTTGATTTTTAAAACATATGAATGCATGAATTTCATATGACATACATATTTAGCATGCTAGAAAAGAAATAAACTGATGAAAGCAATGTAAACTCAGTCACCCTAATTAATTCCTAAAGACAATCCTATGAAATAAGTAAGTTTAAAGTAAATCAAAGTTTTTTTAATGTGATTTTTGTTTTGAATTTATTTTATGTTTGATTTAGGAAATGTGAAAGAATGTTTGCTGGTCCTAACCCATTTCCCCCATGTGTATGGCATTTTAGTTTAATCTTTAGATTATTAGATAATTTTTATATTTTGATTAGGTTAAGGTATGAATTAAGTGTGTTAATTACCCCTTACCTATACCATCTTAGCGTATTTAACGAAATAATTATGAGCCAATGATATGACATAAAATCACACAAGGAATTTATTGCAGCAATGGACCTAAGAAGAAAAGGGCCTGATGCATTTGGTTCATGATTAATGATTAATTATGCTAAGGGGTTTAAGTTAAGTAATTTCATAATCCTTCTCACACATGTGAGTTGGATTTTGATTTCCTTAATGTACTTAGGTTATTGAACACCTAAGCATCTACCCAAAGTGAATTAGTTACATTATGGAAGGTTTTAGAATTTTATCAAATTGATTAGGTAGGTAATTAGTGGATTAATCCTTAATTGAATTTGGATTAAGGGTGAAAATGGGGTTTAAGGAATAGCTTAAGAAAAAATTCCAAAATTATTTCCTAAACCTTCTATTCATTTAAACAAACCTTAATTAACTCAATCAAGGGATTAAACCACTGATTACATACTTAATTAGGCTTAATTACATTAGAAGAGTAATTATGAATGAATCTAGCAATTACCCTAATTAAAACATTAATAAATTTCAGGAAAATTAGGGGAGGTAGAAGTCATCTCACTAAATACACATGAGAAGTTTGAGATTAATTAATAGAATAATCAGAGAGTAATTAGCCTAATTATATTCCTAATAAAGCCCAAATTCAGAAAATAACATTGTTCAAAAATCCATCAAAATTAATTTTATAATATTCTACATTCAATTATCTTTCATATGCAATTTATTTCATATTTTTTTGATTTTTCTACACTTAGATAGAATATTTTAAATTTCCTTAATTAATTAATTAATCCCTAAATTATAAAGCTAATTCTGTGCCATGTGGAGGCGACGCAGCTTTCCACGCGTGGCATGTCTATTTAAGTAGTCACATAGTAGCACCCGTCGTGGTGCTACTTTCTCCTATCCATCATCGATGGATGAGAGATTAGATCCAGCTTCTTAAGGATAATGTAGATCCTACGCATTTTAATCATGTCCATCCATCCAAAATGCATGGATGGATGGCCCATGATTCTTCTCTAATCTTCCCTATGGGAGATGGCCACCGTCCACCTTCTAAGGGAAGATCCGAGCTTGATTGAGCTCTGATTGAACAAAATTCAACCCACACCATCACCATGCAAGGGAGATCACATCCAATGGCTAGATTTTCATGAAGTAGAAATTCCTTTCACAAAGGACCACACCACATCTAATCTAAGCTCAGTTTAATGGCTTACCAAAGCTAGAGGCTATCACTGATGCTCAATTCTCTTGGAGAAGCTTCATCTAGTGGAGACGAAGCTTTGCTAAAGTTTTGAGGTGTTGAAATTGGGTAGATCCTTCTATGGGCCTAGTCCACCTTTAACTCCTTATGGCTTTGATCGAAGTGATACATCCCTTGCCTTTGGAGCTTGGGAAAAGGTTTGGGTGAACTCAATTGAGTTCCATGATGGAGATTGCAAAGTGAATTGGCTAGGTATTGAGTATGGAGTGAGATTGAATTTGGCTAGAGCTCCCTTATTTTTGGTTTGAGAAAATTTGAAAATGGAGAAGTTCAAATCACTTGAGAGAGCTTGGGGAGACTTGGAAATGGCTTCTTCTTCCTTGCTCAATTGGAGTGTGATGAAATGAATTAGAATTAGAAGGAGTATATCTCCTGTGAGAATGAATAGAGAAGGAACTTGCCATTTTTTATCAATACACCTATGCAATGGGTTGTTATGTTGTTTAAGGCTTGCACATGGGTTGTTTTGGCTAGAGGGGGGTAGTGGGAAAGTTGTCATGTGTTTAATTGAGTGGAGGAAGGATTTTCATATGCTCAATTTGAAGGAGGTGGTCAATTTTGACCTTGGGTTGGGTTGGGCTAACCCAAACCCATTGGGATAAGTTCACCACATTCACTAGTGTCCACTTGGTCCACTAAGAGGGTGCAAGTGGTCATGAAGAGGATTTGACCAAATTCCAAGTGAATTTGGCCAAAATTTACCCTTTGACTTAGGGGTAAAATGATCATTTGGCTTAGGTTTCAATTTGAATATGTTTAATATGATTGAAAAATGGGTTGGGCCAAGTTTCATTGAATTTGGAGTTGGTTTGATATGATTTGGCTCATGTTGATCCATTTAGGTCAAAATGGATCAACTTAAGTTGACCAATTAGTCAAATTGTCAAAGGGTTGGGTCAAGTTCATATGATAATTTGAAATATTTTTGTGGCATCGATTTGATTCAATTAGGTTTATATTTAGTTTTGATTCAATTGAGTTCATTTAGGTCAAATGGGTCAAGTTGATCAAATTGACCCATTTGACCTATTTGGGTTAGGTCATGGGTTGGTTTATGTTTGGTTGGTCATATGAAATGGATTGGTATCTTTGTTTCCAATCAATTTGGTATATATTTGAGTTTGGCTCAATTTGACCTTTTAGGTCAAGTTGGGTTCATGGTCAATTGGGCTAGGTTAGGTCTAGTTGGCCAATTGAGGCTTTGGTCAAGTTCAACAAGTGATTTGGAATGAACTTGACCCATTGGTTTCAATCAATTTGGCTTAGATCAAGTTTTGACTCATTTTGACTTTTTAGGTCAAGTTGGGTCAACTTGGGTCAAGTGGCCAATTAGGCTAGGTTAGGCTCAAATGTTGACTTGGTCAAGTTCAAACATTGATCTTGAATGAGTTTTGATCAATGGTTTCAATCAATTTGGCCTATGGTGAATTTTTGCTAGTTTAGGTTTCATTTTGGCTAACTGTTGACTTGGTCAACCCTTGGGTTTGACTTGGTTTGACCCAATTTGAATGATTGATCATCTTGTGATGATTGTTGATCATGATGAGAGGCTTATGTGAGCTTAGTTCAATCTAGTTTGATTAGGATTAGAATTTGGCTCATAAGGTACTTTAGGTCATTTGGGTAAAGTGAGCCTAAGTAGGTCAAATGGCTTGGTCAAAGCTTGATTGGAGTTTGATTGAACTCACATATGGACTTATTATTAAAATATAAATCTATTTGCAAGTGGTTTTAAGCCAAATGAGTTTTGATTCATTTGACAATTTCAAGTTCAAAAGGGTGAACATGAGCTCGACTTGGGTTTGATTTTTTTATTTAGTTTTGGTTTGGTGATTGAAGTTTATGTGTTTATTTGGATTTTTGATTGAAGGGTTGATTGAGTCATGAAGAAAAATCAAAGGTTTGTCTTGATTTGAAATTGATTTGGCTAAGTTCAAGATTTTGACTTGAAAGACTTAGGTTGAATTTTAATTGAATTTGAGTTTGATTTTTGAAGTTGGTTTTGATTGTTTGAATTTATATTTCATTTATATATGTGAATATAAATGAAAATATAAATAGGTTATGAGAAAATTTCATGAATTTGAAGTGATTTGAACTTGATTTAGGTTAAGTCCTTAAGAGGGAATCAAAGGACTTAAGAAAGATTTTTTATTTGGATTTGAATTTGGAATTTGATTTGATTGATTTGAATTTATATTTTATTTATATATATGAATATAAATCAGAATATAAGTATATTGTGAAAAAATTTCATGAATTTGAAGTGATTTGAACTTGTTAGGCTAAGTCCTTAAGAGGGAATTAAAGTGACTTAAAAAAGATTTTTTATTTGGATTTGAATTTGGAATTTGATTTGATTGATTTGAATTTATATTTCATTTATATATGTGAATATAAATGAGAATATAAATGGGTTGTGAGAAAATTTCATGAATCTAAATTGATTTGAACTTGATTTAGGCTAAGTCCATGAGAGGGAATCAAAGGACTTAGGAAATATTTTGACTTCGAATTTCAATCATTTATTTTAATCATGGGTTTCAATCATGTGGAATTGATTTAAGTTTGGAGAAAATCAATTAAGTTGGAATTGATTTACATTTGACTTGATGGAAGGAAGTGAAGAATTTGGTTCAAGCTATAGGGTATGCAAATTTTCCTAACAACCATAAGGCATCACTTATTCCTATGGCTAAACCTTCTAAGTCTCTGGGGCTATGTTGAGTGTTCACCTAATCACTAGATGTGTCTTAAGACTAAAGATCTCTTAAAGTCTAAGAGGAGTCATATGTCCAAGATGAAGGGGTTGAGAGCTCATCCTAAAAATGAGGCCTACAACACTTATCCTATCTTTGATTATATGTGGTTTTGTTTGGACAAAATTAAGCCCACATTAATCATGACCAAGGTACACTCAGGTTTATGCAGAATGCATCAATCTGGTCAAAAGATGAAAGCCAAGATCAAGAGACTAAGATACTACTTTCCTTCGATGATCACAAACTGCATGGATGTAGCTAGGAGATGCCACCAATGTTAGGTACACGGTGTGGTCCTACATCAGCCACCCAACATTCTACATCCTACATGGGTCTCATGGCCATTTGAGTGTTAGGATGCCAACATAGTGGGTCCGATTGATCCTCCTTCTTCTAAGGGTCACCAGTTCATTCTAACACCGCTACTTTTCCAAGTGGCGAGGTAATCCTCGAGAGGTCACCAAAATGTTTTCAGAATCATATATATAAGTTCAGAGTTCCTCGATGAATTATATCTAATAATGGTACTGCATTCAAAAGTACTAAAATCAACATCTTTGCCTGAAGACACTGCATAGATTAGAGATATTCTACCATCAACTACCTGAGGGCAAACGTCTAGTAGAAGCATTCAACAAAATCCTCATCCAAATACTAAAGAAGACACTTGACGACAACAAGCGATAGTGGCATGAGCAGTTAATTGAAGCCTTATGGGCTTACTGCACCACATATAGAACTCCAACTCAATCTACCCCTTTCTCCTTAGTGTATGGGTCTGAAGTCGTTCTACCATTAGAAGTCTAACTCCCATCACTAAGGATATCTGTGGGTAGTGAGATCACAACAGAGGAGAATGTCAAGTTACGATTAGAAGAGCTCGAAGGTTTGAAGGAGAGATGCCTACGGGCATGCCAAAACCTCGAGTTGTATAAAGCTAAAATGATTCAAGCTCATAACAAGTTGGTCCATCCTAGAGCTTTTCAAGTAGGATAGCTTGTTTTAGTTCTAAGGAGACTAATTGATGCTCGTCGAAAGATGGGAGGTAAGTTTGAACCCACTTGAGAAGGCCCTTTTTCCATAGAGAAGGTCTACCAAGGAGGATTTTATCAGCTCATAAACTGTAAGGGAGAGCACCCTATGCTTCCAATCAACGGGCTCTACCTAAAAAAATATTATCCATAATTGTTGTTTGAAAATAACTATCAATAAAAATTCTCTTCATACTTGGTTAGAAATATATTTGCTTGTGAATCTGCCATGACGTGTTTAGGATATGTGTAAGAGAATCCAAGCGGCATCCTATCTTTCATCAACACAAACATAAACTACACACATTTTGCTAGTGCTATTAGGATAGGTGTGAGAGAACCCAAGAGGCATCCTATTTCGACTAGCACAACTAGGTTAGGTGTGAGAGAACCCAAGCGGCATCCTTTCTTGGTGGAGTCACAACTACCCTTTGTGGCATCATTTCATCCATTCTTTGATGTGTTTAGGGTAGGTGTAAAAGAACCCAAGCAGCATCATATTCTCTCTTTCACAAATATCAAACAAATATATATCTTTTGTCTTGGGCTATTTTGATGTGGGAGCAAGCTCCCTCTAGCACTCACTCATTAGCTGCTCTAGGTCGGGCCAATATGCTACCATGTTAGTGTTTCACCCTAGTGGTCAGTTCTCCGATGGATGTGAGTCCCCGCACTTTCTACCTGACTTGACCATTGCAAATTGACAAGCACCCTGTTAGTTTAGTAGGCCTTACTGCGCAACCAGTAAACTACCCTATGTTGACTTTCTTTAGGATGATGTAAGCCTACATGCTTTCTTCTTGAACTAACCATCATACACTAGCAGGGTCGAGTATATTTGAGGCTTAGGATAAGTCCCCCAGTGGCTCCTTTCCTCCTAACTACTTCAAGTCTCAGTCTAGTCCTTCTTTCTGACTCTCACCTTAGTAGTCTACCTAGGTCGGATAGCCCCTATCGAGCCGAGACAGATTATCCCGGTGATCAGTTCCGCCTTAGAGAGATGTAAGTCTCCATGCCTTTTCTCTAGACTAATTATTACACACCGACGGGCACCTTAGGTTGGTTGGTTATCGCTATGCTGACAGGGACCCACCCGGTGGATACACCACTCTTTGTAGATGTGAGTCCCTGCGCTTTATCCTTGAGTTGGCCACTAAATACCTACAAGCTTTCTTTTACAAGTTTTTGGATAACGCCCCTAGCGGCACCTCCCCTGTGGGCACTCTATTTGGATCACGTCCTTAGCGACCCCATCTAAACACTACCCTGGTTACACTTAGATTGGACAGTCCCCCTTCCTAGTAGCCACCCCTATGGTTGGAGAATTTGTCTCGCAGATAGTCAGATTCTCCCTTGGTCCAATAAGTCAGAGAGGACTAGGCTAACATAAGCTCCTCACTGTGGTCCCTCGCAAGTCCAACCATACATATCCATGTATATATATATATATATATATATATATATATATATATATATATATATATATATATATATACCATATATATATATATATATATATATCTTCACTTATGGACTAAGAGGAAACCCCCAGCGATACCTTTTTCCCAAGTAGGTATCCTATCTTTAGGGCAGTGTCAGCAAAACTCCCTAAAGGAATCGTCTGACTACTTTTGAGTTGAGTTAAGTCCTCGAGTCAACACTCTCTCAGAAGTCACCCTTAGGTCGAGTTTGATTTGTCGTGCCACCAATAGGTCACCCCTGCAGTCATCCTTGCTTTGGAAGATATAAGTCTATCACATTCTTTCCCGACCGTTGCACACGCAACCTTTAGTCGTTCAATTTTGTGTTGTCAACCAATCACCCAATAGTCCTTTGTTCAGGAGGATATGAGTCCCCACACTTTCTTTCTAACTTGACCATTGCACATGAAAGGCAGCCCTTTGGTTGGTTAGCTCTACCCCATGGTGTAGTATCCCTTTGGATTTTAAATCTAAGATGATCTAGGCGATATTAGCTCTTTCTTAGTAGATCCATCATGCAAGGTCCATCCAAAATTAAATTCAATGTGAGTCCACAGTGGCATTCGCTCAAAAGGTCGTCATAGGTCGGATATGGTTTATTGTGCTATCAATCGATCACCACAGTGGTCCTTTATTCAGAAGCATATGAGTCCCCACGTTTTCTTCCTAACTTGATAATTGCACACCGAAAGGTGCCCCTTTGGTTGGATAGTCCTACTTGATGGTGGGTAGACTATCCCTTTGGATTTGTAAATCTGAGATAGGTTTAGGCTGATATTAGCCCCTTCTTAGTAGATTCATCACACACCGATAGGGTCCATTTCATCAAATCCACCATCCTCCCTCCAGTGGACTCCAAATTAAATCCACTCACTCTTATCGCTAGTGGAAAATCTGAACTTGCTTCCCTAGTAGAAGGTTCATCCACCTTATCCCTAGCGAATCTAAGCTCCTATCTCCAACAGATATGTCCTCAAAACCAAATCATTTCTCTCCCCCAGTGGAGCCTCAAATCATAAATCAACAAATCAAATCAAATTTTTACCCCCCCCCCTAGTGGATGCCCCATCAATTAACTCAAATAAGATTTCTCCCCAGCTATATGCAAATCAAATCAAACCTCATCCCTGGATAACTTTGAACTACTTCCCTGGAAGGTTTATACACTCATCCCTAGCATCTTTTCTTCCCAAATCTTTCAAACCAACTCAAACCTCTTATACCTAGTGGATAATAAACATGCTTCCCAATGGAAGGTTCACATGCTTAATCCCTAGTGGATCATTTCTTCCTCTCTTATGCCCCAGCATAAGTTGTGTTGCATTACTAAGATCTTGATTCTATCACCTCGAGTTTAAGGATACATCATCATGATGCATCCTTTGGACTTTATTGATTGTCTTAGTCAACGCCAATATGTGTTATGCCCCTCGTCAATTACACCACACCTATTGGGGGTCCTTTTGTTGACCTCACTTTTGGAGTGAGTTCTCAATTTTCCATCATAGATCTAGGACTCTTATAGACACTAATAGCTCCTTAGTCTTAAGACACTTCTAGTGATTAAATGAACACTTAACCTAAGCCTAGAACTTAGATGGCTTAGCCATAGGAATAGGGTATGCCTTAGGGATTTAGGAAGACTTGCCTACCCTATAGCATTGATCCTGATTCTTGCTTCTTCCTTTCAAACCAAACATAAAATTCAAATTCAAATTCCAAATCCAAATCATAAATCAATTACAAATCAAATGATTGAAACCCATGATTGAATTCAAATCCCAAAATCTTTCATAAGCCTTTTGATTTTATCCTATGGACTTAATCTTAACCAAATTCAAATGAATCCCAAACTCAAGTGATTTTCTCATGAATCATTTATATCTTCATTTATATTCTCAAATATAAATGGAATTTAAATTCAAATAGCCAAAACTAATCCAAAATCAAACTAAAACCAATTTATACCCTTTTAAGTCAATTCCTTGAACTTAGTCAAAACCTATCCGGATCAAACCAAAACCCATAGATTTCTTCATGATTCAATCATTCCTTCAATCATTATCCTAAATATAAACACAAACTACAATTATCAAAACAGATCCAAGCTAACCCAAATCAAACCCAAGTTAACCCTTTTTGACTTGAAATTATCATATGAACCAAAATCTAGATGACTTCAAATCACTTGCAATTGAATTTATATTTCCATCTCAAACCCATTTATCAATATAACTAAACTTGAATCAAGCCATGATCAAGCCAATTAACCCATTTAGGTCCACTTGACCCAAAGTGACTTGAAAGACATTTTTGAGCCAAGTTTCAATTCAACCCAAATTGGATTGAACTAATCCCATCCAAAGTCTATGTCATGATCATTAATCTTACTAAGTTAATTAATTATCTTAATTTAGGTAAAACCAAGTCAACCTAGCCCTTTGACCAAGTTAACATTTAGCCTAAATGAAACCCAAACTAGCCAAACAAACCATATGCCAAATTGACTGAAACATTTGATTCAAACTCATTGCTAATTAATGATTGAACAAAACCATCAATTGAGCAAACCAAGTCCAATTGGTATTTGACCAAAGTAGACTCAAATTGGCCTAAAGAGCCAAAATAGGTCAAATCACAATTTAACTCAAATTGATTGCAACCAATGGTTCAACTTCATCTCAAATTGATTATTGAACTTGACCAAAGCCATGATTGAGCCTAATTTGATCAATTATTGATTTAACTTAAATTGACCTAAAGGGTCAAATTAGCTAAAATCAAATTAATTCTAAATTAAACCAAACTAAAGCCTACAATCATTTTCAATTAGCCAGTTGAACTTGAGTCAACATCTAACCTAACCCAATTTGGTCAAATTGGTCAAATTTGTCAACTTGACCCATTTCACCTATATGAACCCAAATAAGTCTTAATCAAATCCAAAGCAAATTGAATCAAATAAATGACACCAACACACTCCAATTGGTCATGTGAACTTGACCTAACTCTTAATTTGACCTAATTTGATCAATTAGTCAACTTGACCCAACCTAACCCAATTTGACCTAAATAGGTCAAATCAAGCCAAATCAAACCAAACAAACTCCAAATCACTTGAAATTTGGACTAACCCACTTTTGACCCACCCAAAATCTAGCCTAATCAAACCCAAAGCCAAATGACCATTTTACCCTTGAGTTTAGGGCATCCCATGAGATAAGACACATGCACATTGGGTTATTTTCTCCCCTTAGCCACTTAGCACCCAATCATAGGTCCACTTAGGCACCTAGGATCATGGATGACCTATCCCAAAGATGGTTGGGTTGGCCATGACTCATGGAGAGGTGAAATTACCTCCCTATCCCCATTGGAACTTTTTCAAACCACCAAGGACAAGCACCACCTCCCTACCTCACACCCTTACCCAACAAGCAAAACCATCATCCACCCAAGGACCTCCACAGCCCTCTAAAATGGCCAATTGATCAAGAAAAATCCAAATAAACCATGGTCGTCCAATCCAAGGAATGAGTGGGTATACTCCACCCTCATTCTCACTCAAACTTACACACTCACACTCAATTCAACCCTAGTAGCCAAGGAGAGGAATCCTAGAGCCATTTCCAAGGTTTTTGGAGCTCCCCAAAATCCCCATTCTCGATTTTACGCAAAATTGAAATAGGGGAGGCCACCTTCGATTCTCATTTGCTCAAACCTCCACCAAAGTGCAATTAACTTTGCACACACCTTCCTTGGAGCTAAATGAGCGAGAATGAATCCTTTCCTAAGCTTCCCGATGGCTGAAGGGTGGAGTTCGATCAAAACCAATCACCTACGCCTAGTGTCTTGGTCTTCTAAGAAAATTACATCAAACCAAAGCTCGGGCGGCTCAACAGAGCTTCATTTCTTCCAAACGAAGCTTCCTCAATCGTTGGAACTACCGGTCATAAGCTCCAGTGGTATGCCATTGAAACCAATCCTTGAATGAAAATAGTTTGGTCTTCCATGAAAGAAATTTTTATGTCATGCGATTTCCACCGTTAGATTTGCTTGTTGTGCTTCCCCGAAGGTGTGGGACCACTTTTATCTCCATCCAAGCTTAAGTGAGCTCAGATTGAGCTACGATTGATGGACGGTAGCCATTGTTCATCGTTCGAGAGGAGATAGATCACAGATCATCCATCTCACGTGATAAGACTAGACGGTCCTGATCTAATCACATGTAGAGCCTCTGATTAATCCTTCGAAACTGCGAGTTTAATTGTGTCCATCCGATCTTAGATCGGACGGTCCACAAAGTTACCACGTAAGCTGCCATCCATGTCAGCACTTTGATGTTACAAATTAAATAGTGAATCCCATCGTGACATGTGGAAAGCGCACCACATCAGCCACCACGTGGCCCGACGAGATTAAGGCTCTAAATAGGCTTAATTAATTTATTTTTAATCCTAAAATTTCCTAAATTCATAACTAATTCTAGAAAAATCCAAAAAATACAAATGAAGCTCATTTTAATGATATTTCAGAGTAGAATCTAGAAAAATTATTATTATTTGATTTTGAATAGTATCTTTGGCTGAATTAAGGTTTAATTGGAAATATAATTAGCTTAATTAGTCCGTAATTAACCATCCAATTAATCTTAAATATTCTTTGTATGTTTAGGGGGATGACCTCTGCCTGCCCTATTTTTCTGGGATTTCATTGGTTGCTTAATTAGAAGAATCAATTGATTAAATCTTAATCACTTTATTAACTTAATTAATGATTTTTTTTTTTTTTTTTTTTAGGGAAACCCCATTATACGGGGGTATTTTATTGCCACAAAAAAAAGGTTACAAGGTCCTTAGAGGGGATAAACTCGAAACTACTTGCTCAAAACTTCGATTAAGTAAATCCCCAACTAAGTACATCCGAAAAGAAAAACATAATGCAAACAAAAGATACAAGATGATTAACATAATAAGCTAAAGAAAAGATAAGTCCAAAGCTCGATGGTTGTAAGAGTGCTTGGTAATATGGAGCAAACACCAAGATAAAAGGGAGAAACACCTAAGTGATAGTGAGAGAGATTAGAAACAGTTAATGTACTGAGACAAAAGGTAGAAGGAAACAATGTAATAAGAGTATGATAATAAGGAAATGTGATAGAAGGCTCGCTCAATCACACCATGTTGGGGATGCAAGTATGAGCATCAAACAGAAGGGTTACATCACAAGAGCTACTAACCAAGAAGGTGTGAGAACCTCATCATACACGTGAGAAGTACCCAATTGTTGATAATCATGTGAGCTTTATTACGCAAACTAAACAAAATCATATATATGCATATGCAATAGATACAAGAAACCATCCGAAATAGCTCAAATCGTGAAGCAAGTCAATGGGTCCTTAAAGACACCATCCCGATTATAAGGTAAATAAATGAATCACGGGCGAGTATAGCTTAGGGGTAGATGTAAGGTCCGGAAAAAGTGCCCCATCAATATAATGCATTCAGATTGGTGTAGACCCCATTAGATCAATTCAATAGTTTGAGGAAATAATAGTAAGGGAAGGCGACAAAACCGAAACCCAAGAAATAGCCAATAAACATGTCAAAAATCAGGAATTAAACCATAAAGCAGAAAAGACGAGCTCATAATACCACCCTTTAATGATAGAGATCATATTCCAAGGAGTATGCACTAAGGACGGTCCATTAGAAAAGCGGGAGGCCAAATAATTTCCATATGAGAATCCGTAAATACAAGAGTACATATAACCAAGAGTAAAGGATGCCAGTGCAATAGCGAGACCAAAACCAAGACATGATCGTGTCGCATAAAGAATGCATTCCAGGATAAATTCTGAAGACAAAAAGATAGTAGCAGAGCACAAGCCATTCAGGTCCCAGTTGGCAATAGAAAACACAAGGGTACAAAAGATCACAATTATCAGATAATGAGCAATACCCCAGATAGAAATAGGAAGGGCACTGAGAAACCGCAACAACAAAATAGCTAGTGGAAATACAGATTAGGATCCACATTAGAATCCACATTAGAATCCAGCTGCTCGACAATCAATCCAAAGAACAAGACAGCAAAAGGCAAAAATCTCATTGCAGAAGAAAACCGGTTAATTTTCCAAGTTGCCACTCATCCGTAATAACCAAAAGTTTGAGACAAGGATGAACTAAACAATAGCGAAAAGGTAGATCAATGTATTCCAATGATAAGCATAAAACAGGGGAAGGTGATTCAAAGCAAAACACCAAGCAATCGAACATCAATATAGACTTCAACCAAATAATCCAAAGCCACGGGGAGTAAGGTGAGGATTGATCAGGCGACCAACCAACAAAGCAGAAAACCAACAAGCTGGCCAAGATCCCACCCATAACATATATAGGATAATGCATAACTCCCCACCATAAGCCTATCCAGTAGGTGACATTCAGAGAAATCAGATCAGTGTCAGGAACCATAATCCAATTCTGCCAGGGGTAATAACAATAATAACCATTAGGTTTGTTAATGACCCAATTATGCATATAAGATAAATCATTGATTAATTCCAAGCATAACAAAGAAATTTGCTTCAATTTGAACGTATTCCAATCATAGCATAGGATGGGAGAACAGCAGCTAGGAAAAGCAACAACATCCCAAGCAGCATGGATAGTACAGTTAACACTCCCATAAAGAAAAGGAATTATTACTAAGATGGGTATAAAGAAGAAATTGTATAAGTTCAAGGATTTTCCATCAGAGTAAGCAGTGCCCACAATCCCAACAGATGCATAATGATAATCCCTTGAAAAACTCCAAACCTGCTGATCATGGGAACCAAAACCAGAAACAGCTAGACTAATATTGAAAAGAATAACACAATTCCATTCCTGCAAAGAGATATTAGTGTAGAGATGGGATCTAATCAGAAAAATAACTGCAATAAAGAAAACTGCAACCAATAGGTGCTCAATAGTAGTCCTAAGAGCAAATTTAGTCCTCATGCATTCGTGAATAAGAAACCACCAATGAAAAGTAAATCAGCAAAGTCCCAGCCTAAATTACCACAGAACTTATAGCAGATTAAAGGACTGCAGCAGATTAAGAGATAAAGGATAATGTCAGCACCCCAGCAGAGACAAATCTGATCAGTGAAAATCAGAAAAGTTACCACATAAGGAACATTCAAAACAGTAGCAACACTATCCCAATTCAGCCCACAATCCTTGGAGAAATACCACACAGGCTGTCCATAATAACAATCATTGAGAGTATACAAACCATAGGTTAAGCTCCAGTAGAGCAGTTGAGTAGGCACAGTGATCTGCTCAATATTAGAAGCAGTAATAGGGATACTATAGCAGGTTACGACAGTAGCCCAGAGGCAAGTAATCAGATAAGCCAATTCCACAAACATCCAAACTCTTAAGACATCAACAGGCAACATCAGACTATAATACCGCTTAAACAAAATGACACGCCAAACCAAGAAGGTAACGGACAAGCCATTAGAAGTGTGAATACAATATAAACAAGGATCAGAATATGATTCACGCCACCTCAAATAAGCAAAGCCGCCTTAAAAAATCTGTAAATCGCAAGTCACTCCCATACGAAAGCAACTAATGCAACATTGTAAGTCACTAGAATATAAAATAAGAAGATGATTCCAAGTAGAGACATCATTACCAATCGAATTTTAATAAAATAAAAGTCCAAAACCGTAACTTGCTAAGACAAGAGTAGGCAGATTGCAAAAGACAATAGAAGAAATGGGAGGAGCAAAGATCGTAAAAAATCTGCAGCTACCAAACCCATAAGTGATGAAAACCAAATCAACAAACAAATCAACAAACAATCATGGCTGGAAACCTCCAAAAACCAAAAAGCCTTTAGACCCAATCCATTCCAGTATAAGGATTTCATACCAAAATAACCATTAAAGGAGCCTGTATTACAATTTCTTCCCTTGCAGAAATCATCGAGGTTAGACATTATATGAGCAAGAACACCGTATGAAAATCTCAAGCCCAACAACCAACCAAAATCCTTTCAAAGATAAGTGATGGAACCTTTGTGTATAAGGCCTTTAAGGAGTAAAGAGTCCCAAGGAATGTAAGCATTAGTCAAAAAAATACTATAATCGTCAAAATAGAGACTGCAACCAGCATACTGCACAGTAATCCGATGCCTAGAGTCAACAAAGTTAGTAGCAATGCTCCAAGCCATATTGTCGGAGAAAAGTCGGTTAAAAGAGTTTGTATAAAAATCTAGGCCCATCAAAATAGATAACTTCCTCCAGCAATGATTAATACTTTCAGGTTTAGAAATAATTGTGTCAGTGAAATTGAAGTCCCAAGTGGGATTGAGGTTATAAAACCAGTAACAGGTAACCCAATGGGCAACAGGGTTCCAATTCAGGAGATTAATGTGCATATGGTTCAACATCTGCCCAATAGTATTGAAAATGCCAAAATCAAAAATCTTCAAACTATGGGAGAAGGGGTAAAGGCAGCAAGTCATGGCAAAGAACACAAGACAGCAATGATATCCATGAGGAGTATCCATAAAGAACACAAGGAAACAGAAAACCAACAAAAAAGGGAGATTAGATTCTGATGTAAGGAAGCCCAGAGTTGTCCAAGTAAACCAGACCACGCAAATATTTAGGTAATGTAAATTGATCAAAGAAGATGATACTGTCTAATCTCGTACCTAGATTTGCAAGGTAACCTTCACGCCAAACATGACTGATGGTAAAATTCAGTTGAGAGAGAAGAACCCTAGTTTGTTTGAGGAGATAGTACAAACAAGCGTTGCTCATATTGATAGAAGTCAAAAGCTCAATCAAGAAGAGCCCACCTCTAACCAAATATTGAGCCACGCTTTTGAATACAAATTTCTAAAGCTTTGTGGACCCATAAGCTCAAGATAAGGGACAAGGCCGGAAATAAGGGGATAAGCAAAAGCACATAGGACTATACCCTTAGAATCAAAAATGCCTCCACAACCAAAGAGCCATTATTAGAGACGAGCCAAGATAATTTTAATAATATGATCGAGGTTTCTTCCAAAACCATTCTATCATTTCGATAGAAGGTTTGGTCCGGAAGGTTGAGGCCCGCTTATTGGCTGATTTACAACCTTTAAAATGTTTGGGATGAATTAAGTTGGGTTTAAATAATTCACAAATTTTATTTTAGTTCTGCAATAATCCTCATGTGATTCATACAATTCCACGATGTTTAGCATCATTTGGTCCATCCATATGAACCAAATAAGAGTAATGGCGATTATGATTTTAATATGACCTTTAATTGCATTGTCAAAGTAAACTCAAGAAGTTGATATAAATTAAAAGAACAATTATATTGACGTTGAATAGATCGTCATACCAAATCCAAATTTTAGAGGCAATAACCCCCATTAACAAAAAACATGGTTAACATTCTCAATATGAGAACAACATTGACATTTAGAGGGTAAATAAAACCCTTTGCCCCACAAAAAGAGTCAACAGAATAAAGTTTTTAAGATACCAAGTAAGAGAGTAAGAAGAGGGATATTGTTATTCCATTTTGGAGAACACAATAGAAGAATCAGTGTCTTTAGTGTGAAGCCAAACATTTTTAAGGTTGAAATCCCCATTATAAGAAAGCTTAAAGATAATGATCATGATTGTTAGGAGTGATAGAATATTAGTAATCATATTTAAGAAATGGAAGGAATAGAATCGAATCTTACTAGTATTCCATTTATGGTTTTGCCAGAATGAATTAACTCTAAGAGCAGAAGTAGAGTGAGTGTAGAGTAAGTCGTCAATGGATCCACAACCGCTCCAGTTGTCTTGCCAAAAGAAGGAATTGTCGGAGTTTATGCCCCAAAAAATTAAGGATTCTGCATCCCATTTGACAGAACATAGTCTTCTCCATACGGGAGAATCACCCGATTTAAAGGGACAAATGAGTGGATGTTTACCCCGGCAATATTTGGAAGTCATGAATTTTGCCCAAAGACTATTATTGCTCCTAAAATTCCACCCTCAAAGTCAGGAGAAGGCATTGATTACTTCTTTAATGGATTTACAACCCGACCTCCCTCTTCAAGAGTACCACAATTTTTTGGACCAAGATGACCAGGCATTCTTTTAGAGGAGGTATTGGTTCCCGTAAGAATTTATTTAATAGACGCTCAATTCTATTGATGGTAGAGTTGGTAGGCACAATGGTTTGGAGAAGGTATATAGGCATGGAATTTAGAGTGCTCTTGATCAAGGTAAGCCTTCCAGAAAAGAGAGTAAATGAAATTCCCAAACCGATATTTTGTTGGAAATTTTGAATTAGATCATCAAAAGGTGTGATCTCTTATGTCCTTTAAAGAGAGCCCCAAGGTAATTAAGAGGGAGTTGAGCTTGCTTGAAATTAGTAATTCGGATATTTGGTTAAGTCTATTAGGTGGAATCTTAGTTGAAGGAATAAAACGCATTTTCCTTCATTAAGAAAAGGCCACTAACTTTACCAAAATCATTTAAAAGGTTCTTAATGGTTTTAACATGTTGAAGGGAGCCGCTGTAAGATAATAAAATCATCAAAGCTAAGATGAGAAATAAGGAAGCCTCCATGAGTTTTAAAAGACATATTAGGATTATTAGCGAAAAGATCGTTAAGGCTCCTAGACAGGTATTCAATAGCGATGATAAAAAGAGAAGGTGATAGTAGATCACCTTGCCTCAAACCATGGCTAGAAGGGAATAAACCTATTGAAACATATGGACTGACCATTCAAGATAACCGAAAACCAGACATTCGTGATACACCTTTTTATAATCCACCTAAAGCTATCAAAAAACCCAAACAAATTCAGGATTTGAAATAGAAACTCCCATGAGAGATTGTCAAATGCTTTAGCGATATCCAATTTGAATAAGATGTTGCCACCTCTAGAAGGGACATTAATGTCATGAACCAGTTCTTGCAAGAAGAATATTATCCCGATATTGCTCTATTTTTTAACAAAACCAGATTAGGGAGATGATTTTAGGAAGCAAAGGGCGAAGTCTATTGTTAATTAATTTAGCAATGAGTTTTGAAAAAGGTGCAAAGACTAATCGGTCTAAAATCGCCCCAAGATTCGTGGTTGTTAGTTTTGGAAATAATAGAAGTGCTAGAAAAGTATTTGGGTATAGGATTGCCATCAAAGAAATCAATAACAAAGATCAACTAAGTCGATTTAATAAATGACCAACAATACCGAAAGAAGTGGGTCGATAGCCGCCGTCAAAGAATGTAATCGTGTTCATGTTCTTAAGAGTATTACTAATCTCCTCTTCAGAAGGGCACATAGTGAGTAAATGATTATCCTCACCGTTAATCATGAGGGATAAGATGAGTGTTTGATAAAGTTCCCAATAACGGATTAGAATTTAATAAAGTTTGGAAATGATGAATGACAGAATCCTTAATATCATTGCTATCGGATATCCATTCACCATTAGAGTTCTTAATTTTCTTAATAGAGTTTAAGGCTCTCCGTTTATTACAAATGGCATGAAAATACCTGGTGTTTCTGTCACCATCAGCGATATGTTTACTAGCAGCTTTTTGACGCCAATAGGTTTCTTCCATGTTTTGATAATTAGCCAAGGTATTCTTGGCAATGTTCAACTCCTCCATCGGGATCTGGAGATCCTCTTCAAGAGAACAAACCTCTTGTTCCATAGCTTTAAGATTTGCGAAAAAATTTTTGAAAATGTGTTTGTTCCACCAATTGAGATTTTGTTTAAGTCTTTTGAGCTTAAGCCAAAGGTGAGTCATACCTTTAACAATTATCCGAAAACAAATATCCAATTAGTGAGAGCGACATTGATAAAGTCACTATGTTGGGTCCACATATTTTGAAATCAAAGGGAGGGAGTACGGGTGGGGGGGATTTTGAAGGAAATCAAAAGAGGAGCATGGTCCGACAAGGTTCTGCTCAAATGCTCAACAGTGGTAGTGGGCCACTGATTGATCCAGAGAGAATTAAAGAGGGTTCTATCTAAACGCTGCCAAAGTCTAGAGTTATGCCACGTGTAATTGGACCCAGTGAAACCAATGTCGATCAGATTGCAATCCAGGATCATGTTTGAGAAGTCCTCCATGGAGTGAAGGTTAGGAGAACATCCTCCCCTTCTTTCCGAGCTAGCTATGATGGTATTGAAATCACCTCCAACCAACCATGGAAGGTTAGGAAGCGAAGCGTAAGTGATTCCAAAGGACATTCCTACCAGCTCTATTACAAGAAGCATAGATGAAAGAGCCAAAAGCCGATAAATCACCTAGGGAGATTTTGACATTAACCAATTGGTCAAGATCATTAATGATGGAAATGGTGATGGAGTTGTGCCAAAAGCACCAAATTTTATTAGTAAGATTGAAGAAGAAATTATGGAAACCAAGGGATCTAGCAACAAAAGCAATCTTAGAAGAATTAATGAAGGTTCAATAAGAACAAGTAACTTAATATTATACGATAAAGACTCCTAACACGATTGCAGACAGGAAGAGTCCCACAACCCCGGATATTCCAAATAAGAAAATTAAACATAAGGAGACAACCAAAAGGAAAAAGGAAGAAAGAAAGGAAAGAGAGGAAAGAAGTGATGACACATTACTTTTTTGGGGTGGATGAAGAGCGAGTGGTTCTAGTGAAGTTATTATTAGAAATTTTTGCTTTGTAGGGTTTCTTGTATTTAACCATTTGAAAAGGTCTATCCAATCCAAATTATCCCATCGAAAGAGATTGATTTTGAGTTCCGTAATTAGGAGGATCTATTAATGTTGTAGAAGAGGTGATTTCACCTTCTTCCCTATCGGATAGAGTGTGAGAAGTTGGGTTCAATTGATGATTATCACTCAAGGAAATAGATGGGGAAGTCCTATGTTCAAGCCATAAGGTCATCATTGTTTTGGTCCATTATATGATTCTCATTCAATTGTTTAGTTGGGTGTCCAATATAAGGCTACCATTGATTTTCGTAGGATTTAATTGCAAAGAGCTATCGTGGGAAACCGACAATGCAAAGCGGGATGAGGTTAGGTAAATTGTCAATGGGATCCACACCCTTCAATGTGCATTTTAGTACCAAGGTCACAAAGTTTTCCACTAGACAAAAGAGGAGGTGTGGGAAGGAGGGTTCTTTTTGAGTATCTTTAGGCACATATGCTAGAATAGTGGTTTTCCCCATTAATGGTACGATGCGTGATAAATTTTTTCTAAGATTAGGATGTAGCACAAAGCATTCTGGTCGTGTCTGTGAATCTTGCAAGGAGTGCAAAAGACAGAAAATTTTTGAATTCAACTTTTGACTATATCCAATTTTTTGGAGCCAATCCAAACCTCTTTAGGATATTTTTGTGATATCTATCTCAGAATAGAATGACGGCCTAGATCTAGTGGCGTTGCTTGGTCAATTTGGAGAGGCCTACCAAAAGGCACAAAGAAACAATACTTGATGAGTGACATAATGTATGCGATGTTAGGAAAAGCAATCCAAAGAGGGACAATGGGAGATTCCTCTTTGACATTAAAGAGAGGCGACCATTTCAATAGCCGCATATGACAATTATGCACAAAATAAGAATGACGAGCGAAAACATGCGAATAATCTAAATCGTTTGAGAGTTGAATAAGAATGTGACGGGGATCGATCAGCCCGATAGTGAAAGTACCCGATATTTTAAGCTATGAAAGAAAGAGCGAATATTATCAAGAGTCGGGCGTCGAAGGGAAAATTTACCCACCAAAGCAAACTCAAAGGGCTTAGCAAGTTTCTCAACATCCTGATCTGAACACATAACTGCCACCAGTCCACGATAAGATGTCGAAATGAGATTAACTGAAGCTTCGAGCTAGGGATCTTACCAGATAAGGCGTCTTTGAATGATTTAACAACAGGAGCATTAACAGGAGCAATTGAATCCATAAAACCTGGAGTCGAGAAGCCGCCGGCCGAGAAGCGAGCCGATTCGCAGAGACCAAAGCCTCTGCCATTTCTCAATTCCGAGGACGTCACACCATACGGGAGAGCCCGAAACACTTGCTCAGGCAGAGAAAAGCACGCAAACAAGCGTCCAAAAACCCGAGAACGGCCAATCCGCCGAGGGGAACTCAAAATCGCCAGAGAGGGAGCGCAGCCGAGCTTAGGTTTTAACTTAATTAATGATAATTAAGCAAATGAACAGTAAATTAATCAATCAATTATGCTCATTAACCTCTGTTAATGGTGATGAAGTCTAGATGGATTGGGACTCCCTCTTCCAATCTTTTCTTTAAACCTTCTCTAAGTCCTTAAAAATTAATTAATTAATAGCCCTAATTAATTAATTAAAAGATTAGTTAAAAATCTAAATCATACCAACCTTAATTAATTAATTGAGATGATTTAGGGATTAAGATTTAGACTCCCTTCTTTGTCTCTTTCTCTAAGTCCATCTTATTTTGAATGGTTAAGGTTAATTAAAAATTAATTAGTTAATTAATGAACTTAATTAATTCAATTGAATATATTTCTCTAATTTAATCTTGGGTAGCTTTTGGGTGTCCAATGACCCAAACTGAGAGAAGATGAAATTATGGTTAGCTCACGTGTGTGAGAAAACCATATAAGTAGTTAAGTGAGACCCCTTAAGCCTAATTAACTATTAATTCTGAGCCAATAGCATTAAGCCCCCTTTCATTTCTTAAGAGCATTGCAAATTTACTTTTCATGTGATTGTATATCATATAGTCTCATTATTAATTAGTTAATTAACTTAAAGTGATATAGGTAAGGGTTAATTAATTACTTAATTCATACATTAACCCAATTAAAATATAAAAATCAACTTAATTACTTCTTCATTAAACCAAAATTAACCCACACATAGGGAATGGGATTTGGACCAGCAAACCTCTTTCACATTTCCTAAATCAAGTCAAACTCAAAATGAAATAAAATTAAAGAACTTTGATTTATTTTAAGTAGCCTTATTTAGTATGGTTGTCTTTAAGAATTAATTGGGATGAATGAGATCATGTGCTTATGTTCCTTTATTTCTTTCCAATCATGCTAAATGTTGCTTTCCATGTGTAATTATGCATTCATTTCTTTTAAAATTAACCAAATAAAATGATTTCTTTTATGTCAAATTGCATGTGTTGATTTAAATTAAAAATAGGTGTGGCTATTATTACTATTAAATCAAAAATTATTTTCAAAAGCCCACAAATCAATTATAATAAATGGAGTGATGTTAATTACAAATATCTATAAGTTTGCATGTGTTGATAATATAAGATATGCAATATGAAGCTCTCTTTCCTTATCTTACATGGATTCACATAGAACTTACAAATGTATAGTTCATTTAAAAGAACACAACATTTATCTAAATCTACTCATATGCATCTCCATGTTAAGACTTAGGAAGAATTTCATATCACATATGTAAATCATCTAATCAAATCAAATATGACTTCTTGTATGGCTTCTCGTTCTTGTGGTTCTTTTTGTACATTCACCTGTATCTGAGAAAAGTGGTATATTAGTCTGGACATATCGGGGCTGCGAGACTTTAAGTAGTCCTAAGTAGGTCTTATACCTTACGCCCCTAGTGTAGAATAATGGTGTCGTACTCACTTAAAACTCTTATACATATGTATGTATGATATGACCAATGAATAAGAATCATAAGTCAAATAAATCAAATATAATTTTTGCATGGATTTTTCCTTTTCTTATAGTTGTTTATACATCTATACGTATCTAAGAAAAGTGGTATATTAGTTTGGACACCCCAAGGATCAGAGGCTTTAAGTAGCCCTAAGTAGGTCTTGTACCTTACGCCCTTAGTGTAGAACAATGGCGATGTACTCACTTAAAACTTTTATATATGCGGATGTGTACTTAACTAATGAATTAAAACCCTCTTTTTTCTATTAAAAAGACATATAATCATACTTTATTCATTTGGTTGAGTTTATTAGTCATGTGACTTAAAGCTATTTCCTTATGCTTTTGCATAAGAATCTAGATAGAGCTTTAAAGTAATATGATGAAATCATTCAATTAAATGAAACATTAATTCTAAATGCATTTTCTTACATTCATCATCCAAGTATGCTAAAAATATAAATTGCATGTATAGGTATGCTTAGGACTTACTCATATGCATGATACACATGATTGTAAGAAATGAATAAATATATGTTATGTGATAGTAATTCATTCTAATTAAGCTTAAAATGTCTTTCTTATTGAATGAGTTTGCTTAAAATAAGCCTAAACTTAGGATTAATCAAAACATATAATAAGTCATTCACTAAAGAAAATTCATTAATTAACTTGCTTTAGAAGTGACTTAAGGTAGCGATTGAAGAGAGATTCCCTCTCTTTCTCTCTTTATAACACTTAATTGTTAAGTGTAGGCCATATGAAATAAAAAAAATACTAAGTAAAATCTTCAAACCAATTAAATCACTTAAAAAGTAATCTACCCTTTATAAATTAAATCTCTCACACTTAGCAAATTACAACTCTAAAGCCTAGCTAGGATATACCACACAAGCTTTAACACATATACATTAGATTAGGTCATCACTTCTAGGTTTATATTAAGACGGTGCATGGTTTGATGTATGTTTGATTTTGTGATGTATTATTTTAGACTAGATGTTAGGGTGTATGTGTGTAGTCTGGATGCTAGGCCGATATTAGCCTAATCATGCTTTATGCATGGGGGTGTGCTTAAGGGGCTGTTGTAATAAGAAACATAAATGATTTTTGTTGTACAGGTTGCTTATACCCCTAAGCATAATCCAAGTTAGGACGGGTGGGCTTGGTTACCCATGTGTGGGGTGCTAAGTTTAAATTATTCATATAACTGCTTAAGTTGTATGGTGTATTTAGCTAATATTTATCTTGCAGGTGTAGCTAGATTTATTTTCCTTCTTTGAATGTATTTTGCATTAGGATTAGGATGAGCATTGGTTATGAGACCAATTCTTATATACCATGTGACGCCATTGGAGCAAGCAACATCAAAATCAAGCCAGAAGGAAGAAAGAAATGGAACAAATCAAAATTAAGAAATGAAAGTGAAGAGATGAAGATGGAGGATGAAGAATGAAGACCCCAATAACACTCATCATTTTGTAATTGTAATTATTCTTTGTAATCCAGGTTATATGAGGGTAGAGCTCGACTACCCATATTTCTTTTGTCAGAGGAAGGCACCGACGATCGGTCTTTTATTCTTTTACGATAGCTATATAAAATTGTTTGATATTTTGTTTAGCTTGTGCATTAGAAATGACATGCCTCTTCATAGTTTTTTTATGATTGGTGATTGTTGTGTGGCCTGGATGCGATTAGGCTCTTAAGATAAAAATAAAATTTCTATCCTATTAACAACTCATAACTAAACTTTTAAAATAACTCATAATCTCATTCCCTAAATCTCCTTGCAGTTAAATAGTGATAAATGAACTCAATTAATTAGTGAAGTTACAGTTCATGCACTTAATTAACCCTTAATTAATTTAGGAAAGTAATTAAGGCCTAATTACCTAATTTTCTTAATAAATTAATCAATAAATCCTAAAAAAATTAGGAGAGGCAAAGGTCATCCCCTACATGATCTGAGAAATTTTGAGATTAATTAATTAATTAAGGAGTAATTAGGCTAATAAATTATTTAATTAAATCCTAATTAATCTAAAATTACTATTCAAATTAATTAGGGATAATTTTAATGAATTCCTCTCTAAAATACCTTTAAAATGAGCCTTTGTTTATATTTTTAAAATTTTCTATAATTAGTTATGAATTATGAAAGTTTCAGCCTTAAAAACTAATTAATTGACCTTAATCCATAAGCCATATGGCATGCGATGCTTTCCATGTGGCACCAGGATATTTAAGTAGTCACATCGGGTGACCGATGGTGGTGAGACGTTTTCAATGCTCGATCTAAAGATCGGACGACCATGATCAAACCGGTGGTAAAAGGGGAATTAACGGATGATCTATCGTGATCTGATCATGGCCGACTATTCCAATCACATGGAACTGACAGCCCATGATCTCTCTTCCTACGAGCGATGAATAATGGAGCCTGTTTGCCATAGATCGCTCGATCTGAGCTCAGACTCACTCTAAAACAACCCCACACCTTCACACGAAGGATCCATGAAGATCCAACGGCTACGATTGGCTCACATGCAAATTTTCTTTACAAAACTCCAACACATTTTTCCCTAAAGCTCAGTTTCAATGGATTTACCTCACCAAAGCTAAGACCTGTGGTTCGCACGCTTAAGGAATCTTTGTCTAGTTGAGATGAAGCCTTGTTAAGTAGCAATTGGATTGGTTCCAAGTGGATTGCTCAGTTGGCCAAGAATGGTGATTTGGAGCTTCGTCTTTGATCGAAGTCCATCCTCCGGTGAGCTTGGAGCTCGAGGGAAGGTTCTCTTGGCTTCAATGACATGTATGGAAGGTGTGTGTAAGAGCAATTGAGTTTTGGTTGAGAGATGAGGGAGTTTGAATTGGGAAAGGGGTGTCATGTTTCGGCTTTGCTCGGGAAGAAGAAATAAGTGGGGAGGGCTTGGAATCGCTCGAGAGCTTTCTAGGGAGTTTCATTTCTCTCTTGGAAGCTTAGAAGAAGCGAATGGTGTGATTTCCCGTGAGAATTAAGGGGGTATACCCCTCAATTGGCTGAGGTGGACGGACAGGATTGCTTCTTCAATTTCGGTCGGTCAGCCACCGTGAGAGCGCCAGAGGAGTTGCAATCGAGTCCACATGGCTCGGTTTGAGTGGAGGAATGCTTGGGAGGTGGCTCAAGCTTACTATGGCTGATGGCTTCTCCCTTGATTCTTTGGTTTCTCGATTTGACAGGGAGGTGAATTAACTCATCTCTCTTTGGTCCATGGCAGGCCAAGCTCGCTTAGGATGGGCTAGGTAGCTAGTTGAGACCCCAGAATGGGTGCTTGATAGCTACCAAAGGTGATAGGAGAGTGGGCTTTGCCAATTTTGGCAAAATCTCATATGGGGAGGCATATCTAAGGGGGATTTGCCTTGGGTTTGGCTCCAATTAGGTTTGGGCTAGTTTTGGGCTGACCTAGAATGGATTTGGGTTGGGTCAGGTTAGCTCCCAAGGTTCCATGAGTTAGTTTCATGGGTTTTGGCTCAATTTGGGTCATATGAGTCATGTTGGGTCATCTTAGGCGTTGACCAATTGGTCAAATTGGGTCAAACCATGGACTAGGTTCAAATGATGATTTGAAGCATTTTGGTTCAAGTAGTTTCAATCAGATACGCTTGATTTTGGCTCATTTGGATTCATATAGGTCAAATGGGTGAAGTTGACCAATTTGACCAAATTGGCCAAATTGGCTTGGGTTGGGTGTTGGTTAAAGTTCAATTGGTTAATTGAAAATGATTGTAGGCTTTGGTTTGAATCAATTTAGTTTTAATTTGGATTTTAGCCAAATAGACCCTTTAGGTCAATTTGGGCTAAGTTGGTCAATTGAGCTCAATTGGCCAACTTGTGTTCAATTATGGGTTTGATCAAGTTCAATAATCAATTTGGAATGAACTTGAGCCATTGGTTGCAATCAATTTGGGTTAGATCATGATTTATCTTATTTTGACCTTTTAGATCAATTTGGTTTAACTTGGGACAAATGACCAATTAGGTTTGGTTTGGCTCAATTGATGGTCAAGTCTTATTCAATCATTGATTATGAGTTAGTGTGAATCAATGGTTTCAATTGATTTGTTGTAGGATGAGTTTTGGCTCATTTAAGTTTCATATGGGCTAAGGGTTGACTTGGTCAAATGACCAAGTTGACTTGATTTGACCTAATTTAAAGTAATTGATCATCCTAAGATGATTAATGATCATGGTGTGATATTTGGATAGATTTGGTTTAATCCAATTTGGGTTGGACTAGAAGTTGGTTCATATGTGTTCTTTAGGCCATTTTGGGTCAAGTGAACCTAAATGGGTTAATTGATTTGGTTTTATTTAATTAAGGTTTAGTTGAATTTATATATGGGTTTAGGATTGAAATATAAATCGAACTGTAACTAATTTGGGCTATGATGAATTTTGGTTCATTTGGAATTTTCAAGTCAAAAGGGCTAAGTTGGGCTTGACATGATTGTAGGTTTCATTTATATTTAGGTAGATGATTGAAGGAATGATTGATTCAAGAGAAAATTCATTGATTTTGGCTTGATTTGGATTGGATTTGGTTAAGTCCAAGGAATTGGCTTAAAGGGTTCAAATTGGGTTTTGATTTGATTTTAGATTTGGTTTTGTCCACTTGAATTTATATTTAATTTATTTTTGTGAATATAAATGAAGATATAAATAATTTATGAAAAAATCAACTGAATTTGAATTGGTTTGAAGGCAAATTTGACTAAGCTCATGGAGGTAAGTCAAAAGAGCTTAGAAGAAATTTGATTTAGTTTGATTTAGTTTGGTCATTGGAATGTGAGTTTCATTTATATTTGTGAATATAAATGATGGAATAATTCATTTATAAGAAAATTAATTGAGTTTGGGTTGATTTGAATGGGATTTGGCTAAGCTCATGGAGGTAGGTCCATATGGCTTAGCTTGGGATTTGATTGGATTTGGATTTAGTTTGATTTGATTTGGATTTAGTTTGGTTTTATTTTAGCTATTTGAATGTATATTTCATTTATATTTGTGAATATAAATGATGATATAAACGACTCATGAAAAAATCAATCAAGTTTGGCTTCAATTGGGAGGTAATTTGGCTAAGCCCATGAAATTCAATCATAAGGCTTAAGGAGGATTTGGGAGTTTAAATTTGATCTAGGATTTCAATCACTTGGAATTGAGTTTGGATTTGAAATTGATAAATGATTGAGGGATTGAATTGATCTTTGAGAAAATCAATTGAATTTTGATTGGTTTGAATTTGATTAAGGGGTAACCCTATAAGATAAAATCATAGGGCCTAGGCAGGATTTTGATTTTAGATTTGATCATGGATTTCAATCATTTAATTTAGGATTTGGATTTGGATTTGGTATTGAATTGAATTTGAGGTTTGGTTTGAGGAGATGCACATAGGTCGGGTTTAGGCTACGGGATGGACAAGTCTCCCTAAATCCCTAAGTCATAACCTACTCCTATGGCTAACCCTTCTAAGTCTTTAAACTTAGGTTAAGTGTTCACCTAATCACTAGAAGTGTCTTAAGACTAAGGAACTCTTAGTGTCTATAAGAGTCCTAGATCTATGCTGAGGAGGTTGAGAACTCACTCTAAAAGTGAGGTCAACATGGACACATACCTATTTGATCAAAAGCTTAAGCCAACAAGTGGATCCAACATTTTCTTAATATCCTCCCATTTTATACATTTATATTGTTCACTACAAAGTCATATTATGCTAAGTTCTAAGCTTTTCAAGGTTTCATCCAATAGCAATTTATAGGCAAATCGTTATCGCCACACCAACATCAACACAACCGCTAGCAGCCATATTACTCAATGATTTCATTATCAATTGCAAACACAAGCATCATGATAACAAATGATTCAAAAGGGAAGAATCCGATGTGGCAAATAATGTGATGTTACCTTGATAAGTTGGGATGAGTGTGGATAGACTCAATTATTTTCAAAATGGAAGGCTTAGTGTGATAACTCCTATGTATGGGGTGTATTAGTGCATGCATTCTTCTTTCTAATAATGATTTACATAATAGAACATGGTCTAATCTTTTAGTTAGAAGTTTCTTAAAAGAATATCACCCTTATTGGTTGAGAGAATTAGCTACAGGAAGCTCGCATTGGACCAAACATAGTGAGCCAATACTTATTTGACCAAAAACATAATCCAATGAGTGGACCCTAGTTATTAACATGTCAATACCAAAAGCATAATACCTCTTGCACTCTAATAAACTCCTTGGGATGACAAGTGTGAAAAGAGAGAGAGAGAGCTTGAAACAATGCAAAAAGACTTTTATGTGATTTGATAATTTCCCTATGTCCATGGTTGTATTAGAATCTCATTATTTTTCTTTTCTTACAAGAAGTTTGAGAGAACTCAAAATTGGAACAAAGTATGATTCCTTTAAGGGTTCAATTTATAGAGGGATGAAGCACACAAAAAAGAAACGTTTCAAATAAAATAAAAAAAATTGTCATGAAATTTCCTCTGAATAGTTTAAGAGAAAGCACAATCTGTATGCCTTTAATCGACGGTGAAGATAGTAATCCTCAAGCATTTAATCAATAGTCGGAAAGCACAATCCTTGTAACTTCAATCTACAGTGAAGATAGCAATCCTGAAGCCTTTAATCAATGGTGGGAAAGTACAATCTATGTGTCTTCAATCGATGGTAGATATAATAATCTTCAAGCTTCTAATCAATGATAAGGATAGTAATCTGTGTGCCTCAAACTAATCAGACTTCACAAATAACAACAAGAGCCATCATTACATCATCACTACAAACATAGGAGCCTCTTAAACATTACTCATCATAGGAAAGGAGCCAAAGACTATGGGATAATGATCGTAACAAAAAAAAATCATAATAATACTTTTTTTTTTTTTTTGGCTTCAAGTTAAAGCTTAACCAATTTTTTAATTTATTTATTTTAAGAACTGCATCGTGTTGTATTTTATTTAGATTCTCGCTCCACCCTTTGAGGGATACATTCAAGTTACTTTGATCATTAATAGATTTCCTTATTTCTTCTTCTTGTCCTTTTGCTCGCTTATTGAAGAGGTTGATTCTGAAAACAAAATTAAAATTATACTTCATAAGAACTTCAATCCTTAAGAGATAACAAATTGCAAAAAAAAAAAACCTACAAAAGTACAAAGTTTATATTCAGGATGTCAAAAAACTTTGGCAAGTTATTATGAACAAGTCCAACACCACTTGGACTATAGAGATATGAAATTCTAACTAAATGCTTCTCCAAGCATAAGCCATCAAAACAACTAACCATAATCGTCGATTGTAATTCATATTCTCAATAAGAAAATCAAATTAGAAAGAATAAGAAATCTTAAGTCTTTGCACCACATTACTTCATAAGAATCTAGCAAGTATCTCCTACCTTTAAGCCCAAAGAGCAATTTCCTTCAAGGCCAACTTTATCCTTTACCTTGATCAAGTTTTGCATTCCTATAAACTCTACCTTTTCAGGTGAATCTCCCTTTATCTATTCATAAATAAAATTTGAGAATTTGTAAGTTAATAACAGTGGTGATTACATGACAAGTAGTAAACCCATGTTATCTACTGATGCCAAAACTGATAAAATTTACTGATGCCAAAACTGATAAAGATGAACTCCCATACCTCAGTTAAAAAAAATTGATTCCCTGTATCAAATTATGAAAGTAATTATTTCATAATATCTAATGAATTCGTATGGACGCACTTATCCACTGCTTATATAGGGAAGTTTGTCAAATGACCCGTAAATAAATATCGGGTGCAACAACTTACTTATTTTATCAGAGTATCACCCTCCTAAGGACCAAGAATAATGGACAGTGTTGATAACTTTCTTAACGCCTTTGAAGTACTCGAGACGTATTCAATTTGGTTACATCTCCAACAACCCGAAATTACAAATTAGAACAAAGCTTGAGAATTTGCATGGTGCACTAGATTGTCATGACTAGTAGGATTGTTAAGTTGAATTCTTTCTAATATAAGAATAAGAGCCAATAATCCCGGAAACAAAAACTATATAGGCTTAAATAATTAGTTCGTAAGTTCACCAAGTGATATAAGGAGTCCTTTTTTTGATGGTTTAATAAAAAATTCAATGGATTTTTGAACGCAAAAAGGAACAAACAATGATAGAAACACTAATATCCATGAAAATAGCATGAATGCAACATGCAAACATAGAATTGTGATCGAGCACAATAAAAACTCTCCTAAAAGCTCAATGAACTAGCAAGCCAAGTTTCAACTAGCCTCAAATCAACTAGTAAGCTCATGAGTTGAATCTTTTAAAAAATGTCAATATAAATTAATCTTTAAAAGCATCTAAAATTTTTCTTTATCTTATTTATGTCAATTAGTTTCTTATTACTTCTCTAATTTTTCATTACTTTCATCACTTTATTACAACAACTATTTTTCTTCTCTTGCAAAATAAATGAATCGGCTCGTGAACCAGCTCAAACTCATAAAATTAAGTTCATATTAGATGAATCAATATCTTGGGAAATAAAACGTAGAAATTGATTCAAGAGATTCAGAGCAAAACATTGAACAGAAGTAATCAAAGCACAAGATCATAAAAAACATAGGATTTAATGTGGAAATACCCGAGAACGGGAAAAATCACAAAGCCGCACCACACCACAAAATTCACTATGAAGAAAATAAGAAGAATAGTAAAGATTATACTTATCTTAAACCTCTTCACATCTCAGTCATTCTAAGGTGCTCATTCTTCACTTACACTCCCAAGAAAATAGTGAAAATATTCTTAAAAAACTGCAGAAAACTACCTAAATACAAACTCTATGTTTGTAGCGCAGCGGTGTTGCGACTCTAGCACCGCTTTCCTCTAAGATTTTCTACACGGGTTCTAGCACCGTGGCAGTACTGCCACAGTGCTAAGGCCCTAGCCTCTTTGTCTTAAGTCTTTAGTATCCTGATTCTAGTGCTATGGGGCAACCTCTACAATGAAGTGCTATCTTCTCTGTTCTGCTAGTGCAAATCCATAGATCCCAACGTCATGATACTATCCTTCTAGCGTCGAGCAGCCGCGTTCTGTCTTTGAACAAAGGCCTCCATAGTCATACCGTCAAAGCACTACATCTGCAAGCACTGTACACCAAAAAAAAAAAAAAATCAAGGGCCAAACCCTTGAACCCTACATAGAGGACATGCTACCTCCGTACCCCGCCACCAATGAGCTCACTATCGAGCTCAACCAACGAAATTGAAGGCTCTTAATGGATATTACATCTCCGATTGATCAACACAATCAAAATATATAAAACAATACAATCAAGCCCAAACAACAGGTGAATTGAACTCAGCTTAACTCATTTACACCCTTGGGCAAACAATCTTCAAAATTCACTAACAAACTTGTTGTTCCAATCCAAATAATTCTCATTTTTCTGGCACTTTTTTTTTTTTTTTTTTGGAGGAGGGTGAGGTTAAAGATTAAGGCAACTACAATTAAAGAGGTTAGCGATGCCCTCCAAACTTGCGACGCCTAGATGGGGAATAGAACCACCAACCACTAGCCCATTTGTTCAAGCGCGGCATCTTTCACTGCACTAGTAATTTCAACCACTTGTTTGTGGTAAATGCCTTATTAATGGGTGGCATAAAAAATATTAAAAATAATAATAATAAAATGCCTTATTGGTGGGATATCTCAACTGGTAAACAAATAACTTCTATCTAGCACACTCACCAGTCCACATCTTTCCCTAGCATCCTTCTTCCTTTTTCCTCATTTCGACTGCAATATATTATAAAACTTCAATTAGAATGTGTAAGATGACCCAAGTGATTTCACAAGTCGCAAAATAATACGATACCGTAACACGACAAGGGATGCCTTTCTTCTATAAGATGTTGACGCTCTTCTCGCACCACCAGCTTGCTCGAGTTACCAAGATCAAACCGTAAGTCTTTATTTCCATTGATGATTCGCGATGTTCCACTTGATAGTCTTTCAATCAAAGATTCACAAACTTCAAAAGCAAATGTCCAAAGATCATGTTTATAGTAAAAAATGTCTAAATCTCATGAGCACCGCAAAATTAATGCTCGAGTGTAAAAAATTCTTTAGTTCCAAAAATTAAGAAAGAATTAATCAAGTTCATATAAGGTAGTTGGTAACACCTTAATGGGATTTGGAGGTCCATTGAAGAAGTATAATGTTTTGAAAAATTTGACAAAATCCCAAGATTGTCACCGACTCACAAACAATTTGGAAGGTCTTGAAGATACAAAAGATGATGTCCCAGCGTGATGGGTCCTGCTCAGTCTGTGTGTAATCTGAATAAATTGTCTAGAATGAAGAGACAATTGACCTCACTTTTAGGAGTAAGCTCTCAACTTTCTCATCATAGATCTAGGACTCTTATAGACACTAAGAGTTCCTTAGTCTTAAGATACTTCTAGTGATTAGGTGAACAGTTAACCTAACCCTAAAGACTTAGAAGAGTTAGCCATAAGAATTGGTTGTGCCTTAGAGATTTAGGAAGACCTTCCTGCCCTATAGCCTAAACCCAATCCTTGCTTCCTTCTTTCAAACCAAACCTCAAATTTAAATTCAAATTCCAAAATCAAATCCAACTATCCAATGATTGAAATCCATCACCAAATTCAAGCTCCAAATCCTTCTAGGCCCTTTGATTTAATCTTATGGACTTAGCCTTAACCAAATATAAATCAACCCCAATCTAATTAATTTTCTTATTAAATTCAATCTCAAATCAAATTCCAAATCATAAATAAATTCTAAATTCCAAATGATTGGAACCCATTATTAACTCAAAATTTCAAAAATCTCTTTCTAAGCCATATGGACCTACCTCCATAAGCTTAGCCAAAACTCCTTTAAACCAACCCAAACATGATTGATTTCTTTTTTGCATCACTCATTCCTTCATTTATATTCACAAATATAAATGAAACCTACCCTCCAATGACCAAAAACAAATCAAATCAAATCAAAACCTAAGTTAGTCCTTTTAACCTACATCCTTAAGCTTAATCAAATTTGCTTCTAAATCACTCCAAACTCAAGTGATTCTCTCATAACTCATTTATATCTTCATTTATATTCAAAAAATATAAATGAAATATAAATGCAAATAGCCAAAATCAAACCCAAATTAAATCAAATTCCTAACTTTAGCCCTCTTAGTCAATTTCTTGAACATTGGCAAAATAATATCAAAATCAACCTAAGACTCATGGACTTCTTCATGAGTCAATCATTATGTCAATCATTGACCCAAATATAAACATAAATCACTATTATCAAACCAATTCCAAGTCAACCCAAATCAAGCCCAAGTTGACCCTTTTGACTTGAATTTGTCATATGAACCAAAATCCATTTGTCTCCAAACCAATTGCAATTGGATTTATATTTCAATCCTAGGCTCATGAGTAAGCTCAACTCAACTTTAATCAAGCCTTGATCAAGCCAATTGACCCATTTAGGCTCACTTGACTCAAAGTGACCTAAAGAATCCTTTTTGAACCAATTTCGAATTCAACCCCAATTGGATTGAACCAAGCCTATCTAAGCCTCAATCATGATCAACAATCATTATGGGGTGATCAACCACCTTGAATTGGGTCAAATGAAGTCAAACCTAGCATTTGACCAAGTCAACACTTAGCCCAAATGAAACCCAAATTAGCCAAAATCCACCATACACCAATTTGATTGAAACCAGTGGCCCAAACTCATTGGACCAAAACATTCTAAATCATCATATGAACCTAACCCTAGTCTTTGTTTGACCCAATTTGGCCAATTGGTCAACCCACCCCAACCTAGCCCAAATTGGTCAACCCAACCCAACCTAACCCAAATGAATCCAATTTGGTTGTCCAAAATCAATTTAAAATGATAATTGAATGTAATCTAATTCCCAATTAGATATAATTTGGTCAAATGGGTCATTTGATCCAATAAAACTCAAACTTAACCCATTAACCCTAATTTGGGTCAAATGGGTTTAAGCCAAAATAAAATTTGGAATGAGTTAATTTTTAGTGCACCAAATTGTCTAGATACCATATTAAAGATGAAATATCACTTAATAAGTCGTCAATCAAGTCATTTCACTTAACCAAAAATCCAATTCAAAATACATAAAGCCAAATGGATCAACATACCTAATGCACTTTGAAGATTGAAAGTTAATAATTTCCTAACTCATGGAGAATTATTAATGACTAAGTGCATAAACATTTAACACTAAATTGAACATTAATCAAAGGATGAAATTGTGCTAAATCCAATTATCCAAGGGTTAGTCAAATGCACTAATTCCAACCAAATCACATGGGATGGGGATGAGGTTTCCTTAAAACTTTTAAATGAAAGTTTACATCCCTAATCAAGCCATTTGAACTTTTCTTGCATAATTACATAAAATCCAAATGACAAGAGGGGGGAATAGGTCAAAAGAGAAGTTCCATTTGCCAATTCCCCCCATTCCATCCATTATGTTAAGGAGAAGGCTGCCTTCAAGTGAAGTCAACAAACCAGCAAGCTTCCAAACTTCCCCATTAGCATGGCCAACCAAAGGAGAGGATAAAATGCAATGAAAGAGGCTCAACCAAGTAGGAATATTAACCTAGAGCCTTCCCCAAGCAAAAAAAAACTCTTCCATTGCCTTCACAAGATCAAACCGAAGCCAAATGAAATTCTCCCCACCTCCCAAATCATCGGCAACAAGGAGAACTGCCAAAGCCTTCAAAACCGAAAGCCTAGTTGGTCTAGGGAGCAATCCATGAGGAGTTGATCCAATTCCTTTGACAAGCAAGCTTCTCTTGAAGTTTCAAGGCTATTGGAGTCGATCCCGTCACTATTGATCATCGGACCAGAGGTATGCCATTAACACTCCCCTCTTCTTTCTTAAGTTTTCTAGCCTTGGTCATTTTTGAAGGAGACTTGATCTTAAGTGAGATCAAGCTGTGTGGACTGAAAGGATTTCATTCACTAAGTGTTTTGCAATTGAAATCATGTGATTTCATTACCTACATCAAAATATATTAGCAAATAAGACGAATGGCTCTTGGCTCCCACAGAGATCGAGGGAGACAAAATCGGGACTGTTGGTTCCTTTTAAAAGGAACGGACGTTCCAGATCTAGGTGGACTAGATGATTTTCACCCTTAGGAACCATGGCGTCGATTCGGACGATCCAAGATCAACCGCATGTGTTGACGCGGATGCCATGACGCTCGTGGGACCAATCCACGGTGCCACATGTGATGTGCCAATGAGCATGACATGGCCCTCCGACGTCCCATCAATTAAAATCGGTTAAAAATCGTTACCTAACGATTTAAAAATCATTAAAAATAATTGAAACTTCAAAAATTCATAAGAAATTCAAGAAAAATCAGAAAAATGCAAATGAGGGCTCTATGGATTTGTTTTGATGAGTGGAATCTATAAAAAGTAAAATCCTCAATGTTTATTGGGTATTTTTTTCCTTAATTTGGTTTTAATTGAAATAAATAAACCCTAATTACTCTTAAACCATTAAGCCAATTAAAATGAAACTTTGGAGAAATGAAATTAACCCTAAATCACACCTTAGGAAAATTGTTCAGGATTTAATTCACTGAATTAAATGGAAATTATAATTTCATATGCTTAATTCATAAATTGATTTAATTAATTACTTTTTAATGAAATAATTAGGAAAATTTTATCAAACAACCTTAAATCAACTTGATAAACTTCAGTGAACACTAAAACACCACTAAAACTTAATTAAACCCAATAATTTTAAATTGACTTAATTAAGAATTAAATGAATCAAATAATTCAATTAAATAACTTGAACTTAATTAAATCATAATAAATCAACCAATAATCCAAAAATTATGAATGAACACTCATTGGAAACATATTTTAGTGAGGAATCTATGAACAATATAATCCTTAACAATCTCATTGAATTAGGCTTAATTTAGGTTTTAATAAATAATTAAAATCCTAATTACTAATTACAAATCTCATTAAAATGAAACTTTGAACACATGAAATTGGCATGAAACCCCACTTGCTAGAAACTTTCAAAGCCAAATGATCTTTGAGAGTTGTTAAATTTCTAAATCCTTAGATCATTTAAACAATAATGGATTAAGGAAATTCGTTAACCCATTAAATCACATAATAATAATGAACCAGCATTAATCAAATGTCAGAAATACTTAGGGTAGTTCATCTAAACATCCTAAGTCAATTGAAGTGATCAAATTCAATCTTAAGTTAATAAAATAAAACCTTAGGTGAACAAAATTATTAATTAACTTAAACATTCAACTTTGAATCAATAAAATTTAATGGAATCACTCATCTCTAATTTATCTAAGAATAAATCTTAGATTAATTAAATTAGATCAAATGAGATTAATAATTAACCTAAGTACTTTAAGTTAAGAATAATCTATGAACAAACTTAAGTCCAAAAAAAAAACTAAATCATATTAATGAACTTAAACCTTAAGCTTACAAATCCATAATTAAATAACTTAAATTAAAACAAATGATTAATTAACCTTAACACTTGCAATTAATCTAATCTAAGAATAAATATAAAACCTTAACCTAAGCACATTAGGTTAACATATACGGAATTAAATCAACTTAATAACTTAATCTAAAAGGATAACATAAACCTTTAACATAAACCAAACAAACTAACCAAATTAATTTTAGTAAATTAATCCAAATGAAACTATACATAATTAACATAATATTATGCTAAGAATCAAACTAAATCAACATTACCTTAAGATTTGAAATTAATAAAGATAGGATTAGGTTCCAAACAAAATTAATTAATAAACAACTTAAGCTTAAGCTAAATCAAATGAAAATCTAATTAAACCTTAGGACAAAGTAAACTCATAATCAAACTAATTAAATAAAACACAAGTATAAATAAATAAAATAATTCAACATAAATGAAATAAAGAAATATGAACAATTAAGCATATAACTTAAACTAAATTAAATGAAAATAACATAAAAATCGAATAAACACAAATGAACTTAATCAAATTAAATAAAATTAACATAAACATTGAATAATAAATCAAGTAAACATAAATCAAGTTAAATGAAATTAACATAACTAAACTTAATGTAAAGGGTAGAAAAGTCAAACTTAATCAAATTAAATGAAATTAACATAAACATTGAATAATGAATCAAGTAATCATAAGTCAAACTAACTTAAATCAACACAACTAAACTTATTGTAAAGCTAAGACATAAGTCAAAAAATTAACTTAAACATTTTCAAGTAAACATAAATCAAACTAAATTAAATTAACATAACTAAACCTAATATAAAGTTAAGACAAAAGTCAAACTTAATCAAATCAAATGAAATTAATATAAACATTGAATATTGAATTAAGTAATCATAAATTAAACTAAATTAAATCAACATAACTAAATTTAAAGCTAAGACATAAGTAAAATTTTAACTGCTAAATTTTAACTTAAACATTTTCAAGTAATCATAAATCAAATTAAATGATACCCACATAACTAAACTTAATGCAAAGTTAAAACAAAAGTCAAATAAAAGAAATGAACTAACCTAAATAAAATAAAGCTAACATAAATTAAATTGAATCTAATCAAAATAAAAATGAACCAACCTAAATGAAATAAAACCAACATAAAATAAATTAACTAATCAAAGTAAACATGAAACAACTTAAAGAAAGGAAATGAAATAATTTGAACTAAAACTTTAATTAAACTCCAAGCTAATAAAATTATGACTAAAACAAATGAAATAAAACATCATTAAAAATTGTTAAATACCTTAAATTAAAGAACTTAAAGGTTAATGAAATGTTAAGAATAATTCAACTTTAACTTTGTAAACTCATTAAAGATAATTGGAATCAAATCAATTAAAGTAAAACAAAGTCAACATAAACCTAAAAAAAAAAGTAAACCAAATAAAATGAATCATATCAAGAGAACAAACTAAATGAATCAAATTCAACTTAACTAAAGAAAAGAAAAGAAATATCAAAACCAATCCAAACATAAGTAACAGAAAAAAGATTAATTAAGATACTTAAGGATCTAAGTTAGACTTTTGGAAACTCCATTAGATTTAGGACGGAATTAAGTGAGTTTCACCTAAAAATGAAATTCATTCTATTTCTCATTCTTGAAAACCTAAACACTACTTTAAACAAATAAAATGAATATGAAAATGGGAATTAATTCACTAAACCATTTGAATTTAAATCAACCAAAGGTAAAAAAATTAAACAAATTCAAACTTCATATCAAAACTTGAACTTAAAAGAGCCTAGCAAAGCCTAGCCACACAAACCCTTCCTTTCACACACTAGAATACTAGGTCACCAACCCCAGAATTAGGTTAGGTCGATGTGTTGTGATGTATGGTGTTGTGTTTTGTTTTATGATGTAATATTTTAGACTGCATGTTAGGGTGAATGTGTGTAGTCTGGATGTTATGCCATTATTAGCTTAATCATATTTTCTGCAGGGGGTTGTACTTAAGGGGTCATTATAATAAAAATATAAATACTTTTGTTATGTGATTGCTTAAACCCTAAGCATAATCGAAGTTAAGACAGGTGGGCATGGTTACCCATGTGCAGGGTGCTAAGTCTAAATTATTCATATATTGTATTGTATGTATGTAGTTAACATTTATTTTGCAGGTATAGCTAGATTTATTTTTCTTCTTTTAATATAATTTTGTATTAGGAATTAGGATTAGTGATGTGGGGGATCAGGATGAACGAAGGCTAAAAGGCTTTTTCCTAGGAGGCCTGGTGATGCCTTTGAAGCAAACACATCCAATGTAAGCTCAAATGAAGAAATGGAGGAGTTATGAAGAATGAAGACCCCCATAGCATTTGATCATTTATGTAATTGTAAGTATTCTTTTGTAATCCGGGTTGTATAAGGGTAGAGCTGGGCTACCCATTTTTCTTTTCGAGTTGTACGGCGGTACCTGACCGCACTAGCCTTTTATTCTTTTGTGATAGCTTTATAAGATTGTTTGATATTTTGTTTAACTTGTGCATTAGAAAAAGAATGTCTTTTCATAGTTTATTTATGATTGGTGATTGTCGTATGGCATGGATGCGATTAGGCTCTTAGGATAAAAATAAATTTTCTATCCCATTAACAATTCATAATTAAACTTTTAAAATAACTCATAATCTCACATAAAAGCTTAGGCATTAAATCAAGATAATAAAATATTTAGCAACCCCTTAGTTGGATGATTGTATGTTGACCATCATGCATAATCATCTTGTTTCACTCTGGTTAAGAGAGGGCTTTCATCTGTGCCAGAGAATAAACGCTTGACTTGTATGAGCCTTTGATGAAAAGACACCTCTTTCTCTTCTGATTTGGCCCATAATCAATTTGTCATGCATTTAGGCATATAAAATCCTACAGCCTATGTCAAAACAAAAAAAAAATCCAAAAATCAAATAAAACTTATTAAATTTTTGCATTATATTAAGTCATTATTCATGCCCATCATGATCTAGTCTCTAAGGGAGTGAGTGTAAGGACTTAGTTTCTCTTCTAAATAAATAACGGTCTAACCATCTTGCAAAGCATATGACTTGCCTATATGGATTTAAAGCATAAGAGGAGTTTGCTAACTACCACTCCAGGCGATAATAAGTCCAGTAGTTGGGTGATTTTTTTCTCTCTTATGAAGGTAAATCATATACCCATTTTCACCTTAGATTTTGGTCATGCTTTTGCCCTCGCCAAAGCTCCCTAGATTTAGGATCTAAGGTTATTGTTTCTAATTGCATGCTACAAGCATAAATCCTCACCTCTTATGCATTTCCATAATCTTGTATTGATAGGTTATAAGCCATAGCAATCTAATCAAATTCCAACTCAAACAAATAAATCTCTTAAATTTTAAATATATAAAGACAAATTATAGGATAGGTTGGAATGCTCACTAGGTTTCCTAGTATTATGAACATTTTCTACTTTCTCCCTTTGGATACCAAAAATAAGTCTTCTCCTTAATCTATCCGAGTTGATTTCTAAAATAGCCAATCCTTTAATAGTCTTAGCTTTAAAATCTTGGGAGCTTCAATTCCTACTTTAATTGAGAGTATTCCTAAGGGAATTCATTCCTTAGTATGTAATTGACTATGGGGGCTTACCTCCATAGGGAACTTAACGAACCCGGCTTAAAATAAACTCTACTCTACTTTTTTATGTAAAGTTGGGAAAATATCTCTAGTACATTCGAAGACCCATTATGCCTTAGGAGTCCTTATTAAGTGATTAGGTCCATTATAGGGTGGTTATTTCTATCTTTTGAGATAGTACATCATTCCTTAATGTATCATCACTTCAATAAGTACCCCTAAGATCTGTGGTGACCCAAACACCAAAAATAAAATAATTACATACACATACATTCATCATTGGTTATTTGATTGAATTAATTAGTCATATGATTTGAAGTCTCTTTTCTTATGTTCATATATATGATTCGACATATGTTTGAATGCAAATGGGTATATAGTCTGGACATCCTGGGAATATGAGGCTTTAACTAGCCCCAAGGAAGTCATTTTATTACCTCACTTCCCTGGTTAACAATGGCACGTACCTATTTAAATCCATTCTTATATATTTTTGTATAAGAATTTGGATAAAGCTTTAAATTAATATGATGATGTAATTCAATCAAATGAAACATATAAACTTCCAATATATACATTAACATCCATCATTTAAGTGTGCTAAAATATATTGCATGGGTTGTTACACTTAGGATTTAATCATATGCATGTTACATGTGATGGAAAGGAATGATTGAATATATATCATGTGATAGTAGTTCAATTAGATTAATTTTAAGATGCCTTTCATGTTGAATAGGATTATTTAAAGTAAACCCAAACTTAGGATTAATTAAAAAGTATAATAAGTTATTCACTAAAGAGAGCTAAATCAAATCAATATGCTTTAGGAATGACTTAGCGTAGGGATGAAATATGGTAACCTCTCTTTCTTGTCTTTATAACACTTAGTTGCTAAGTGTAGGTCCATATAAAACAAATCAAATCACAAATTAAAATAGGCAAATCAATTAAAAAACTTAAAGTGAAACCAAATTTAAACTTTCCTACCCTTAGAAAATTTTAACTTTAAAGCCTAGCTAAGACATACCGTGCGAGCCACATGCACAGACATTATGATTAAGTCACATCTTCTAGTCTTAAGTTAGGACGGTGTATGGTGTGATGTATGTTTTATTTTGTGATGTATTATTTTAGACTGAATGTTAGGATGTATGCTTCGTAGACTAGATGGTAGGCCATTGTTAGCCTAATCATATTTTATGTAGGGATTGTGCTTACCATGTAATAAAAATATAAATGCTCTCTTTGTAGGTTACTTAAGCCCCAAAAATAAGGATGGGTGGGCTTGGTTACCCATGTGTAGGGTGCTAAGTCCAAATTATAAATACAATTGCTTGGGTGGAATGTATGTTTAGCTAACCTCTATTTTGCAGGTGAAGTTAGATTTACTTTTTTCAATTTAAATATAATTTTTGCAATTAAGAATTAGGATTAGTGTCATGGGGGAATTAGGATGAGCATTGGCTAGAGGACTATGTCTTATATGCCATGTGATGCGTTGAAGTGAACCAAACCAAAGGAGGAGGAAAGAAGACATGAAGTTTGAAGGAATGAAGACCCCAATAGCATATATTCCTTTATAATTGTGATTATTATTTTATGTATCGGGTTGTATAAAGGTAGAGCTCGGCTGCCCACCTTTTCTTTTTTTTTAGATTATGGCGATCAGCATATCTTATTCTTTTGCACAAGTTATGAAATTGTTTGATATTATGTTTAATGTGTGCATTAGAAATGGCATGCTTTTTATAGTTTCTTAAATGATTAATGTTTGAATGTGTGACCTAGATACGTTAAGCTCTTATGGTAAAATTAATTTTTCTACCCCAATTAATAACTCATAACTAAAAACTTTCTATAATTCATAACCTCATATAAAACCTAGTACTTAAATAAGATAATTAAAAGATTTAGAAACACCTTAGCTGTATGGTTGAATGTTCCACAATATGCATCTCATATTATTTCGCTCTTGAAAATAGGAGACTTCCATCCTTGCACGATAGGGGAATGCTTGACCTTTGAGGGCATCCCTTGTGTTGGAAGACACCCCTTCTCTCTGATTTAGCTAATAACTTATTTTCATCAAGCATGTAGGCATAATAAATCCTAAAGCCTTTGTCAAAAATGAAGTATCAAAGTTAAATAAAATTTTGAGAAGATTTTGTATTAGACTAATTCATTATTTATACCACTCATGCTCTAATATCTTAGAGAGTGGGTTTAAAGACTTTAGTTTCTTTTTAAATAAACAACAACCTAACTATCTCGTAGCGTATGAGGTGTTAGCTCGCTTCCACTCCAGGTGGTTGTAAGTCCAGCAATCGTGTGATTTATCCTCTTTTATGGAGGTAAACTATATGACCATTTTTTCGTAGATTTAGGTTGTGATATAACTTGTGTTAGAGCTCCCTAAATTTAAGATCTAAGGTAGCTATTTTTTTTGGGCTACAAGCATAAATCCTCACCTCTTAGGCATTTTTATAAGCTTGTATTGTTGGATTATCTGTCATAGCTTTCTAATAAAATGTCAGCTTTAACTAACTTGATCTTCTCAATTTTAAATATATAAAGCCCAACCGTAGGATAGATTGGAATGCTTACTAGGCTTCTTAGTATCATAAGCATTTCCTACTTATTCTCTTTGGTTTCGATAATAAGTCTCTAGTTTGATTTATCCCGATTGATTTTTATATGCAACTAATCTTTTGATAGTCTAGCCTTGAAATCTTTGGAGACTTTAATTTCTACTTTAATCGAGAGTGTTCCTAAATAATTTTTATTCCTTAGGATATAATTAACTATGGGGGCTTGCCTCCATAGAAAATTTAACAGACCCAGCTTAAAATAAACCTTACTTTTCTTTTCCATATAAAGTAGGGAAAAAATCTTTGATATATTCGAAGACCCATCATGCCTTAAGAGTCCTTATTAGTTGATTAGGTCCATTATAGGGTGATGATTTCTACCTTTCAAGATAGTGCATCATTCCTTAATATAGTACCCGATCACTTCAAAAAGCACCCCTAAGATCTGTGTAGTGTCCCACATCCAAAAATAAACACCATATATATATAGATATATATATATATATATAACTAGCAGCCCATCAACACATAATCCCAAGATCATCATAATATTTTGAAGAGTCACTATCATCTCACCAACAGCTAGATGGAAAGTATTGGTCTATGGAGAACATCTCTCAACTGCAATAAGCATATGATGATCCGTAAAATTTAACACATATAGCGCTAGCCCCTGCTTAATGCTGATGTAAATCTAAGACATGTGATTGGCCACTCCTTCAACATAAGTAAATGTGAAGCAGCTTCTAGAATAATACTCTGCAGTTAACACAAGAAAAAGAAATATTAGTCAAGTATCAGGATATGCATAATATAATGAAGCTAATACTTTATTTACTGTATTCGGGTGGGTGGCTTTGTGCCGACCACATATGAAGGCTATATTAGGGTGGGCCTCTCGAGGTGGTGTATCTCGCTGGGCAGCTCCTCCCTAGCATGTCTCCCATGTCGGCGTCTACCTGGAGGGAGGTGCTCCTCGGTCAACGTACTTGCAAAAATATATATATTATATAATCAGTAATAAAAAATAAAAAACTGAAGAAGAGAACTACTACAATTATGTATTGAAGCATGTTTAGAGGTTCTAACATTTGTAGTTACAGCTTACCTTCTACTACTAATAATGTAAGGGCATGATGACTTATAATAATAAATAATTTTGCATAAACTACATGACATACTACTGTTAAATCTATTCTCATCTATTGTATTTCTATATCTACTGGTGCATGGTCTTCCTGACCTTCTTCAAAAAGAAGGTGGTAATAACTCAACAATACATTGATCGACGTTATAGGTTGGCCAATCAAAATGATCGCATATATGAAATTCAGTATGTTTCCTCATAGGTGTATAGTGTAATACTGTGATATGTATGTCAAATAATTTAATCTTTTGTATCTTAATGGTGCAATAATATGTTGATAAGACAAATGATATATTATTATTCTATTACAACTGAACCTACAGAATCCATTGTCAGATAAATCAATTATGAATGATCTGAATGACATATCAGACACTTGCAATTCTCTAAAGTTTATGTTAATTGGCTCTGGAAAATGCCGAGCCTCTCATTCAAAACATTGTAGTAGGGTCTCTACCCGTTGTGTGAACATGGAAATGTTTAACTCTTACCATCGAGTTCCACTAGCAAATCTTTTTATAAACATTACAATAATATTATATCAAATTGCAATAATTAGGGCTTGAATTGACAAACCACGTGCACATTTAAGCACTCTATTGAAACACTCTAACTCATTTGTCGTCATAGTTCTGTAATGCATCCAACTATCATGCACCAATGACCACTTTACAATACACGATCAAGAAGCCATTTGTGTGCCTCTTCCTTTATATTTTGTATGTCAGCTATGTAATGATTAAAAGTACTGATATCGTCAGTGTTACCAGCTATATACATTTTTTGACATAAAAATTCTACATCTTCAATACCCATTTTACATATGACATTCTTAAAGTTTTTGCGTAGATACCTCAAACAATGATGATGACGAGCCCATGAAAATACATCTCTATAACCACACAGTAAGTCGACATATTTATTTGATACTATATAGAGATCATACCATGCAAAGACTACCGGAAGCATCTATTGGAGACAAATTAGAAATTAAAGCCAAGATTCATTTTATTTGGGTTCTACAACATCAAAGGCAAGAGGGAACAATCTGTTATTTTTATCAATTCCAATGATAGTAAGGAACGTTCCATTATACTTTCCAAGCAAGAAAGTATTATCTAGGCTCAAGACTGGATGACAACTTTCCCAACCCTAAATTGATGGATTGAAAGCCCAAAAAATTCTCTGAAAATGATGAGAGGTTGTTGATTGTACTCTGTAAATTGTACCTGGTAAAATAGAGCTCATTGCTTCCATAAAGATATTGAGAGACCTATAGGACTCTTCCTAGCTACCAAAAATTGTTCTTATAGCCTTACGCCTAGCATCTCAAGCCATCATGTAAGATACATTGACATTTGATTTTGATTCCATTTGACCGATAATCTTCCTAGGTTTTAGATTTCTTTGATACCTTATTACAGGTAGAATGAAATAAACAATGAATTTAGAATTACGTTGATGATGCCCACTGCCTATCAATGTATTTATGCATATATGATCATTTCTAATTTGGGATATTCTCCAAGCACCTCCTAGACGCTTGCTATGACTATAATGCAATCGCCAGTGACATGCTCTATTAGGGTTATTATGTTGTATACATATTTCTATGAAGTTCTTCTGATTTGATGTAATTATTTCAATCTGAACATGATTATATATAGACCAACCAATAATAGCAAACTGAAGACTTATTTTACTTATAAAACATATGCCTTCGATGAGTTCACCCGGAATATCAACATCATCAGATAATAAATTGCTATCAGATAGCCCATCAAAAATAAATTTATCATTTCATTCTCTTATCGTTTGACAAATACATACATAGTCATTACTAGAAATCATCTGACTTTCATGTTCAATATTTCTAAAAGAATGATTTTTTAAAAGATTATGACTACTAATATTATCAATTGGAGTCAGTAGGTTAGTTGCACAATCATCATCACTATCACTATGCTTAGATGCACTACTTGAGTCACTGTACATAGTCTCATACTCATCATCAGGTGTACTAGAATGTGCTACAGTTTGTTCGTATGAATGAAAGGCAACATTCTCTGTGGATATGTAATTTCATTTTACAAGTAAGTAGCAAGAATATTGTATAATAGAGGAAAGTAGCAATGAAATTAACTCACGTTAGACAAGAAATTATCGAGGATTCAACTCCTCAAAGCTTCTCTGTGTCATCATTGTAGCAAGTGAAATGAATTTTTGCATAGGATTTGATGGAATATTTGAGTGCCTCAAGGAAGGATTAGCTGATGTTGAGGAAATATTAAGATTTTTCACTTCCACATAAAGCACTAATATTTGACGAGAAATTTCATTGAATATAATATTACAAACTTCATCATCAGAAATGACTTATACTATAAATCAGTCCCCACTAAAAAATGTTATGTCAAATTAATTGTGTGGCACTCTAAATCAATATGTAGTGATATTAAAATCTTTTATTTCAGATCTCATAAGTTCATGTGCCATTGAACTTTAATGGGATGATTTCGACCACCAACGTAAGTTAGAATAAATTGATCGTCAATACTTAGTTCGTCACCGTAGAATAAGATCAACGAGATCAATTATTGATTCATTGTTGAAATAGTATACCCTAAATACTAAATAAATAGTTAAAATATAATCAAACGCACTAGGAAACTAAATAATAAACATGTAAAAAATCTACCAATAGAATTTATGAAGTCAGGCTTTAGCCTTGTAGAACGACTTTAACGAGATTACAAATGGAACATATTTAAATTGTCTAACATTATCATTTGATTGTATTAAACTTAACATTCGTGCATCGGTAATTCTCTAAATCACGTAAATCTACTTACAAATAAGATTTAGTAAATTTGGATATAACTTGCAAAAGCAGCATTAACTAGATTACACAAAGCAACGGATTTAACTCGGCCAAAAATTCCATTTGATTTGATTTAAGTTAAATCTAGCTCAAATCTTACTCTCAGCAAAATGCACGCATTTCTACATCTATAAATTTCGTAAATTCACCTACCAATAGGATTTAGTGAATTTTGATTTAACCATGCCAAAGCTGCTTTAGTGGATTACACAAAGCATAAGATTTAACTTAGCCAAAAATACCGTTTGATTGAATTTAAGTTACGGCTCTAATCTTACTATCAGTCAAAAAAAAAAAAAAACAACGTTTCTACTTATCTAAATCCTGTAAAACGAATCCAATAATTACAAAGCTCTTTGAGTGGATTACACAAAGCATCATATTTAACTTGTCCAAAAATATTATTTGGTTGGATTTAAGGGGTTGTTTGGTTGGAATATTTTTGGGGGTTATTTGGTTGGAATAATTTTGGGGGTTGTTTGGTTGGAATAATTTTGAGTGTAAAGTAAAGTAAATATCGTGATTTTAACTTTTGAGTGATTTCATCTTATCACATTAAAATAATAATAATAATAATAATAATAATAATAATTTCATCTTATCACATTAAAGATATATATATATCTTATATCTACTTAAAATAACTAATATTTACTTTCATTTTAAATTAGAAGATTTGTAACGCGCGTATTTATTTTCACTTTCAAATTCATTTCATCACCTTAAGTTCAAGTAAATATTTATGCGTCTTATTTTATGTAATGACCTAAGCAATATAGTTATTAATCATTTATTTTTGGATGCCTAAAATAAAAGAAAGGCCAATGTTACAAAAAAAGTACTATCATCCACCCCAAAATCTTTTCATAAAATATTCCAATACAATATACTAGCTCCGTTGATAACTTATTAAGTCAATAACTTAAAACAATGACATTATTTATATATTTGAATACACATTTGAATGTTTATATTTTCATTAAAATATGAATTCACATGCCATAATAAAGCGTCAAATAAACTCACATCTGCAATAATACCTAAGTAATAGAAAGTATCATCTACTATCATTTTAAAGTATAAGAATCTCATTCTTCCTTCTAAATTCAAGTATTTTAATAGATATTTTCATCCATATTTAATCCTTTTAAAGCTTTCTCACAAGACTTTAGGGAGGTTGCTCACATGAAGATTCTTAGGATACTCACATTTTTTCCTGTTATTTAATGATAATATCTAAATGTCCTTCTCATCTGTATTTATAGACTAATCCATATAGCTTATTTCATTTTTCTTATTCTCTTCAAGCTTTTGAAGTGATTTTGATGGATTGATGCCGAAGTTCACCCCACAGCAATAGTGTAATCATAAATGTAATATACATACATGCATACCCTCTCTCTCTCTCTCTCTCTCTCTCTCTATATATATATATATATAACATTCTTTTTTTGTGAAATATTTTTTCTGATTATTGACTTATATAGTACACTTTTTCTGATTACTTTTTATATAGCTGATAAATTTGAATAATAAAAATATTTTATTACTAAATTAGTAAATATTTTACATGACTTAATCTAAAGATTTATGCAATCACTTACTATTTTTTTTCAAGGATTATATTTACTCTATACCATTCTCAATTATATCATTATATCTCATAATCAAATAAAACTAAACTATAGATACAAGGCAATCTTAGAAAATTCATGCTAGAAATTGCTAGCTACTCTAAGTCATTAGTCAATGCCTACGACTGGAATATGCTGAACATGTGAATCAGTTTAACTCAAAGAGAGAGAGAGAGAGAGAGATTCTTAAAGATAGCGATGTATACTCCAATGTGCTCCACAATATCCTCCTCCTCATGGAGTAAAATGGATGGAATTGAAAGGATTCCACACCAAGATGTGGTGAACCTTTGACATCTTTCTGAAGTATCAGAAGGCAATTATGATTTAAAATTACTAAAGATAGCGATGTATACTATCGGTGTACTCTGTATATTCAACATATAATTTATTATTAAGAAGTTTAAAATTATTAAAATAATGTTTAGCACATATTTAACCTTGAGTATACCGAGAATGTACTCCATGTACTTATTACTGAAAATAAGTTTAATTTGTCAATTAAAGTCAAATAGAATACAAACTAAGTTTAATTTATTATTAAAAAATACACTTTTACACATCATATTTTGATTGGACAACAAACATAACTCTATGTGTATAGTCTACATGTAATATTCTCTCCTTAACATATCTGAATAAGGCATTAAATATATATCATCAAAATTTTATTGCCTTACAGTGGTCAAAAAATAGAAGAATAATTAATATATCATCAAAATTTTATTTAATAAATTTATAATAAAAATATGTCTACAAAATGAAAATAAAAAATGCACCTCAACTCCATCAACTCTTCTTCCATTCTTCATCGTCTCAATTCGGCGTCTTGACGCAGTTTACTATTCGTTAAGGAGACTCATTAAAACGTTTTCTTCTTCCTCATCATTTCTCCTCTTGTCAGTTGTCAAGTCCTGTTGAAACTCCTCCTCTTGTTTATTGCCTTACATGTATCTATTACTCTGTGAGACAACGCATCCTGTCATCCTTCGCAACAGAATTGCTCTTGGATTCGGAGATGGCTTTCACCGTGATACAGCGGGTGAAGCCTTTTCTCTTATTCCTCTTCCCCCTCTTCCTATTTGTCGCTGTGGTCGCGATAAGTATACTTTATCAAAGTTTCTACCTTATGATAGCCATTTCCATTTCCTATCCTATCATCTTTATGTGCGGCGGAGTCTGCAAAAAGAAAGTGGCGAGTGACGAAATTTTAAACCTGCCATCGTTACCAGCTAGATTCTCTTTCGAGGAATTAAAAATTGCAACCGAAAACTTCTGCCATAAGCTTGGAGAAGGAGGATTTGGATCTGTGTTCGAGGGGAGGCTTGCTGACCATACTAGGGTTGCCGTAAAGAAGCTAGAAGATGGTATTATTGGTCAGGGGAGAAGAGAATTCTTGGCAGAAGTGGAAACAATCGGCAGCCTTCATCACGTCAATGTTGTGAGGCTAATTGGGTTATGTGCGGAAGCATCACACAGAATTCTTGTTTTCGAGCTCATGGAAAATGGATCCCTTGATAAATGGATCTTTGACAGAACTCCTGACACGGCTCTTGACTGGCAAACGAGAGCCAAGATCATAATGGACATAGCGAAGGGGCTCTCATATCTCCATGAAGATTGCAGGCAGAAAATTGCTCATTTAGACATCAAGCCTCAGAACATCCTTCTCGATAAGAATTTCACCGCAAAGGTTGCGGATTTCGGCATCGCGAAGCTGATCGATCGCGATCAACGCGAATTCCATACCAGAATGAGAGGAACGATTGGATATTTAGCTCCTGATTGGTTGACATCTGTGATTACCGAAAAGGTTGATGTGTTCAGCTTCGGAGTTGTGGTCATGGAAATTGTGTGTGGAAGAAAGAATTTGGATCGTTCTCAGCCTGAAGAAAGCCCTCGCCTGATTTCTCTGTTGCAGGAGAAGGTTAGGGTCGATCGGCTCTTAGACATGGTCGATAGAATAGGAACTGATATGCAGCTGCATGGAGATGAAGCTGTTGAGATGATGAGGCTTGCGATGTGGTGCTTGCAGACTGACAGCAACAGAAGGCCGTCCATGGCGACGGTGGTGAAGATTTTAGAGGGGAGCTCGAGCATGGAGACGAATCTAGACTTGAACTTCTGCACCTCTGCAACTCTGAATGCTAATGGTGATCTTCGCATAGTTATTTCGGAAGAGCCAAACGCATCCCATCTTTCAGGACCAAGATAAAAGCTTTGATTCATAACAAATTAAAGATTGTGGATGATATTCTTCTAAGTTCGAAGATTTACTGTTTCAAATGGGTTGCATTTGAGTTTCAGCATTATGATTTTGCTTGAAAGGTAGATATTAATATTATTGAAATGGTTGCTATAGCTGCAGTATTTATGTCTTACTGTAATGAGAAGTTAGTCTCTGGTTAGTAATCCTGGAAAAAAGCATATGAATGCTCATTTGTTTATGAACATGAAATGCTAAGGGGATGTACTGAATCAATTTTGTTATATATATATATTTATGTTATTTTTTAAGATACATTTATTGGATTACTTTTAATGTTTTTATTATTTACTTTTAAAAATAATTACATTGTGTTGAGCTCCTCATATATGTCATAAATCAAGACAAGTTCGCAAGTTAAATTCGACGGACTTCGAAAGTGACAGTGCGCAAATTAGGGTTCAAAATGCATTGGACGTCACTGAAAATGATCGAAATGACCTTCGATCGGCGAACAGACTTCTTCGTTGTGTTCAGAATGTCGAAATTGATCATAATATAAGTATTACAAAATCTAACGAAGCGATTGATTGCGCTATCAAAGTGTCGGCGCTATCGAGTAAGGAAAGCGGCGATATCCGAATGACCTCCACTCATGAAATTTATTGCATCATTAGTTTCAAAATATCAAATGAACATTGGCCTCAAGGCGAATGTCGAATAATCAGAAATGGCAGTGTGCAAATCAAAGCTGAAATACACTATATGTCGACAAAATCAATCCAAATGACCTCCGATCGATGAACAGATTTCTCCATCGCGTTCAGAACGTCGAAATTGGTCAGAATATAAATATTGCACAACTTGATGATTAATCGATTAAGCGATCAAGTCGTCGACGCGTCTGCATGCATATCGAGGTCAGAAGGCGCCGACGCAAATCAAATGACCTTCATTCACAAATTTGATTTGCGTTAAAACAAAATCCATCAAATAAGACTATTCGCGCTCAATTCGGACGAGTCTGTGCAAATGTCGAGTGATTTGAAATTACAGCGATCAAATCGAGGTTGAAACGCGTTGGACGTCACCAAAATCAACTCGATCGTTGACATCGAAATTGGTCGATATAAATATCTAATGATCTGATCAACCTCAAGTCGTCAAACGCTGTCGTCCACGCAGCATATCGAAGTCAGGAGGCGCCGACGATGATCAAACAACCTCTGTTCACGAAATTGATCACGTCATTGGCTTCGAAACATTGAAATCTATCAAATAAGACTGTTCGCACTCAATTCGGACAAGTCTGCGCGAATATCGAGCGATCGAAAGCGACAACACGCATTTTGAGCTGAAATGGACTTAATTTGGCGCCGACTCGAACCAAACGGCCTCCGATCGCGAAACGGACTTCGTTGTTGCGTTCGGAACATCGAAATAATCTTGAATCAATATATATATTGAACATATAATGATGTCAACATAAAATTTATTTTAAAATTGATTAATATTTGAAAAATTAATAAAAAAAAGTCTATTAATTTCTCAATCTTCTCAACCGCCCCCTATTGGTTTTCAAAATCGCTTCTGCTTTGTTCAATTTTTCCGTAACTGATCCCGCCTCAAAGGTCGTCTCCTAAAGCCAAAACCGTTCCCTCCGAATGGCCCTCTCTCATTCGTTCGGTTGAGAAACCATAAGCGCTCTCTCTCCGCTCATCTCCTATCCTCCATGCCCCGTCTCTGGCAACTCTCACCTCGCCTGAGCTTCCAAAATGGTTTTCCCATTTTCCTACCCGATTAGACACTGGAAGCCACGTAAAAAAAAAATCCACCCTTCGTCGCCAGTCAGACGCTGGACGGGATGGGAGTATATTGCCTTCATTTGTTCTGCCGTGTCTCGGTTCCTTGTGGTGATAAGCACTAGGTCGGCAGCTGCAGCTGAACAGGACATTGAGACAGAGGTACCATAAACCCATGGCATCCCGCACATCATCAAGCAAAAGAAGAATTTTTTTTCTCTTGATTGCCTCCTTGACTGCTTCGTCTAGAAGCAGAAGATCTCCGTTAGCCCACTGGACGCCGACAGCAGTGATGATTCGTTTTAGCAGGTTGAGCTTATCGAACTTACGAGGCACTGTGACACGGATAATTTGTTCGAATAATTCTTTGTTCTTATCATGAGAAAACAACTCAGTGATGAGGTTCGCAACTGTAGTTTTGCCAATGCCCCAAGGTCCGACGATAGCGTAGACGTGCAATTTCTCACTTTCCTGATCATCATCAGTTAACAGCCTCGCCATAAATTGAGCATCTCGGCGGAGCATAACCCCCACAACATCGGAGGAGGAAGCCACGCAATGCATGGTATAAGCCTCAGGATCAGGAGAAAATATTACGTCCAGAGTCCGCACGTAGCTTTACGTGCGGACTCCAATAAACGGCGCGTGTCGATTTTTTCCCGATTTAGCGGTCGCGGAGCGAGATCGCGGACGCTTTCACGGCCCGACCCGTAAACGTCGATGGCGTATTCATGGCGCTTGTATTGACATTTCCCTTTCCCGGCGACCCGCCCGTTGAATCGCGGAGGAATTTTAAAGAAATATATAGCAGATTTAGGGTTCAGGGTTAGTTTTTTTCAAGCGAAACGAGCTGAGAGGAGATACAGAAAATTGATCTCTTTACAAAAGAATCATGAAGATGGAGAACGTTGAGGAAATAACAACCATTTTAGCCGAGGATGTATTAAATACAAATTCATCGGTAATGCTTCTCGTGCATTTTTTTCTACGGTTTATTAGTGATATTATTCTTATCGAAGAGAATATGTTCATTCTTATTAGAAGCAATTTGGATGTTTTTTTGTCGAATGTTTAATTTTGAGTGTTATTTTTTTGCATGTATATGCTTTGGAACTCTTTTTGATTTTTTTCCATTTTATTTTGCCAAATCTTTATGATTATGATTAGAACATTCAAAGGAAGCATTTGATGGCGGTTTGAGTGGTTTTGTGGTTTAGTGCATCATCATATGTACCTCTTTGGAGTACGATAGTTTTCTGATTTTTTCCAATTTATCGCCAATTCCTTGATTATGTTTAGAGCATTACAGGAAGCATTTGATGGCGGTTTGGTGGATTTCGTGGTTTAGTGCATCGTACCTGTACCTCTTTGGAGAATTGACCCTTTTGATCTTTTTTAGTTTTTTTCCTTATGATTATGTTTAGAACTATAATGGAATCATTTGATGGCGGTTTGGGTGATTTTGGGTGGGTATTATGCATCGTACCTGTGGCCTCTTTGGAGTAGACCTTTGATCTTTTTTCCATTTATTTCGGCCAACTCCTTATGATTATGTAGGCATTGCAAAGCATTTGATGGCGGTTGTGTGGTTTTAGGTGGTTTAGTGCATCATGCCTATGTACCTCTTTGGAGGTCTGAGACTCTTTGATATTTTTTCCAGTTTTTTTTACTTATGATTATGTCAGAACATTATAATGGAATCATTTGATGGCGGTTTGGGTGATTTTGGGTGGGTATTATGCATCTATCCGTACCTCTTTGGAGCGACTCTTTTGATCTTTTTTTCCATTTATTTACGGCCAACTCCTTATGATTATGTCTAGACATTGCAAGGAAGCATTTGATGGCGGTTTGGGTGGTTTTAGGTGGGTTACATCACTGTGTGTCTTTGGAGTGCAGACATTTTGATATTTTTTTCCAGTTTTTTCTCCTTATGATTATGTAGGGCATTGCAAAGGAAGCATTTGATGGCGGTTTGGGTGGTTTTACGGGTGGTTTAGTGCATCTGCCTGTATCTTTGGAGAGTGACCCCGATCTTTTTTTCCATTTATTTGCCAACTCCTTATGATTATGTCAGGCATTCAAGGAAGCATTTGATGGCGGTGGTTTATTGGTTTGGGTGGTTTAGTTATCGTACCTGTGTACCTCTTTGGAGGTACAGTGCCTTTGATATTTTTTCCGTTTTTGCCAACTACTTATGATTATGTTTAGGACATTACAAAGGAAGCATTTGATGGCAGTTTGGGTGATTTTGGGTGGGTATTATGCATCATACCTGTATCTCTTTGGAGTACAGACCTTTTGATCTTTTTTCCATTTATTTTACTCCTTATGATTATGTCTAGGGCATTGCAAAGGAAGCATTTGATGGCGGTTGGGTGGTTTTGGGTGGTTTAGTTACGTACCAGTACCTCTTTGGAGTCTGAGACCCATCTTTTTTTCCAGGTTTTTTTCTACTTATATGTTTAGAACACTATAATGGAATCATTTGATGGCGGTTTGGGTGATTTTGGGTGGGTATCACACCACTTGTACCTCTTTGGAAGGTCTGGACCTCTTTTGATCTTTTTTCCCAGTTTTTTGCCAACTTCTTATGATTATGTTTAGGGCATTATAATAGAATCATTTGATGGCAGTTTGGGTGATTTTGAGTGGGTATTTTGCATCTGTACCCTGTGTACCTCTTTGGAGAGTGCAGACCTTTTGATATTCACGTTTTTTTGCCAAATCTTTATGATTTAGACATTACAAAGGAAGCATTTGATGTCGGCTTGGGTGATTTTGGTGGGTATTTTCCATAACATATTTTTGTATCATTCGCAGTAAATCGATCGATGACCCATATTTGAGAAACTCCTTACTGCTTGAATGAAAGCGGAGGCATATACCTTTATCTTGTGACTCAAATTGGCTTCGTGTTGAAAGGACCATACTAGTTATTAAACTCAAAATCAAAAGATTTCTATGTGCAAAAAAAATTTGGTGGGAAGAAGTCCGATCTAAAAGCTTAACAAAATTCAGAAAGTTGATACAAGAAGCGGTTGTCAACCATGATTAGATTCTGTTGATTTGGAGGTGGGCGATTAAGAAACATACTGAGAATGTCATAATCATTCTTTGGTGAGCTACACCTACATCTTCTCGGATCACATAGAGCGTTAGTGATGAGAAGGCGTCGTGTTGAAGACAATGAGCCAATTTAGAAGAAGCGTGCATTGACTATCTAAGCGAGGAAGGTAGAGAATGTCGGGTTCACAAAAGAGATGCCTTCAATTTTATTGAAGAGAAAAGATCGAGGATTGCGAATGGTGATAGTAACGCATTAATGCATTTGTTTAAGGAAAAGCAAGCGGTGATGGGATGTTTGCATGGGATGTACAAGTTGATGAGTCTGATTGCTTAGTAAGTTTCTTTTTTAGCAATGGCATGTCTAGGATAGAATATGATTATTTTGGGGATGTGATAATATTTGATACATCGACTCAATAAATATAATCTTGTTTGTGCCCCTCTTGTTGGAGTAAATCATCACTGGCAAAATGTATTATTTGGAGTAGCCTTTTTATCAGAAGAGACAATTGAGTCATTCACATGGCTATTCCAAACATTTCTTAGGTTGATGAATGACAGACATCCTATGACAATATTCACTGATCAAGATCGGTATGGCGAGCTATCAGCTGTTTTCGCTCATCATAGGTTGTGCCAATGGCATATTTCAAAGAAAGCTCCTTCCAAAGTTCATTGCTTCAATAGTAATAAGATAGTACAAGGGCTTTTTTATAAATGCATGAGTAAGTGTGACTCAGAGGAAGAGTTCTGAGGCTTGGTGCCTAGAAGAAGGTAATTTGCATGATCATGGTTGGTTGCGAGCTTTATAAGATTAGATCCAAGTGGTCCCTTGCATTCAAAGGACTCATTCTGCATGGGCATCTTGTCAACGCAACGTAGTGAGTCCACGAACAATGTATGCCACGGAATATCTAAACCAACCAGTTCGCTCACAGATTGTTTCTTGGGGTTGGAAAAGCTTATGGAGACATGGCATCGGAATGAAAATGATGAAGACTTCAAGTGTAGCCAGTCATCGATTGTTCCTGTTGTCAAGACCAGCCCAATTCTAAAACAAGCTGCTTTGTTATCTGAGAAAGGTTTACGTTATGTTTGAAGAGGAATTTTTGCATGGTGTTGGAGGCTCGATTAACTAAGCGGATGACACCATGGAGTATTTGGTAAGAAACTTAGAGAATAAAAATGCATCCAAAACATGGAGTGTGCATTTCGATAGGACTACCCTAGAAGTAACTTGTACATGCAAAAAATTTGAAATGATGGGAATTCTTTGTGCCCACTGTATTAGAGTTCTTAGTCAGGAGGATGTTGTGCGCATTCCAGACAAGTATCTTCTCATGCGGTGGTCTACTAGAGCAAAGAGGGATATTTATATTGATAGTGCATACAGGAAATTAAGAGATGTGCCAAGCACAGATGGAAATGCGTCTGGCATTATTTTTCGGAACCACATAAGTCGATATGCATATCAAATAAGCATCAGGGCACAGGGAAATAAGAGAGCTGAGGACTATATGCTTGGATCCCTGGCAAAACTATATGATGATGTCGACACTATAATAAGTGGGAATTCTCCTCCATCTTACAAAGCAATTAAGAATAAGAAGTTAACCACGACAGATAAGGGAAAAGGCATCTTAAATGATCCAGTCAAGCAACGTCCAAAGGGTGTTTCCAATTCAAGGCTTAAAGGATATTGGGAGAGATCCAAGAAAGCCAAGAGTAATTTTCCATTTTAGTTTTAGTATTTTAAATATTGTTAATCATACTTTTTTTTGTTGTAGAAACCAAACTAAAGTCGATAGCGTTCTTGAACGTGTTTCCTCGGTTCTTTTTCTCATTATGCCGGTGTTTTTTGAGGTAAGCATATAATATCACACATCGATCGTAAGAAAGTACCAATCTGATGTTCTACATGCGAGAATTTAACTCGAGCTCCAATGGTGAAGATTTTACTAAGCTCATGATGGATATTATTTCGGAAAACATTTTGATACATGACATTATCCGTTTTCATTGTATTTAGCTAGGAGATTTTGACCGGTCTTTTCTGTACCTCTTTAAGCAATAGTGATTGAGTTAATTCCTGTTGAAATTGATCATAAATATGCAATAAATAATAGATACTTTATAGTTTTGCTTATTGTGTAAATAATGTTCATTACATTCTTGTTTGGGTGGATTCGGCTTGTATTTTGCATCTCTGTACCTCTTTGAGGTACGATTGTTTTTTTTTTTCCAAATTTATTTTGCCAATTCCTTATGATTATGTTTAGAACATTGCAAAGGAAGCATTTGATGGCGGTTTGATGGATTTACGGGTGGTTTAGTGCATCGTACCACGTGTACCTCTTTGGAGTACATTTTGCTTTTTTCCAAATTTATTTTGCCAATTCCTTATGATTATGTTTAGAACATTGCAAAGAAAGCATTTGATGGCAGTTTGGTAGATTTCTGGGTGGTTTAGTGCATCTGTACCCTGTGTACCTCTTTGGAGGGTACAAATTGTTTTTTGCAGTTTTTTCCAAATTTATTTTGATTCCTTATGATTATGTTTAGAACATGCAAAGGAAGCATTTGATGGTTTGGTAGATTTGGGTGGTTTAGTGCATCGTACCGTACCTCTTTGGAGATGATTATTTTTTGCTTTTTCCAAATTTATTTTGCCAATTCCTTATGATTATGTTTAGAACATTGCAAAGGAAGCATTTGATGGCATTTGGGATTTGGGTGGTTTAGTGCATCTGTGTACCTCTTTGGAGGTACTGATTGTTTTGCTTTTTCCAAATTTATGTTGCCAATTCCATACGATTATGTTTAGAACATTGCAAAGGAAGCATTTGATGGCAGTTTGGTGGATTTCTGGGTGGTTTAGTGCATCTGTACCCTGTGTACCTCTTTGGAGAGTGATTGATTTTGCTTTTCCAAATTTATTTTGCCAATTCCTTATGATTATGTTTAGAACATTGCAAAGGAAGCATTTGATTTTGGTGGATTTACGGGTGGTTTTAGTGCATGCCTCTTTGGAGGGTACTGATTGTTTTGCAATTTTTCCAAATTTATTTTGCCAATTCCTTATGATTATGTTTAGAACATTGCAAAGGAAGCATTTGATGGCTTGGTGGATTTGGGTGGTTTAGTGCATCACTCACTGTACCTCTTTGGAGATGCAGATTGTTTTTCTGATTTTCCAAATTTATTTTGCCAATTTCTTATGATTATGTTTAGAATATTGCAAAGGAAGCATTTGATGGCGTTTTGGTGGATTTGGGTGGTTTAGTGCATCGTACCACTGTACCTCTTTGGAGGTCTGATTGTTTTTGATTTTTCATTTATGTTGCCAATTCCATATGATTATGTTTAGAACATTGCAAAGGAAGCATTTGATGGCGTTTGGGTGGTTTAGGATGGGTATTTTGCATCGCAGTACCTCTTTGGAGAGTGCATTGTTTTTTATTTTTTCCATTTTAATTTGCCAAATCCTTATGATTATGTTTAGGCCATCCCGGAGGAATCATTTGATGGCGTTTGGGTGGTTAAGGATGGGTCTTTTCCATCTGCCACTGTACCTCTTTGGAGGTACGGTGTTTTAGATTTTTCCATTTTAATTTGCCAAATCCTTATGATTATGTTTAGGCCATCCCGGAGGAATCATTTGATGGCGACTTGGGTGGTTAAGGATGGGTCTTTTCCATCGTACCACTGTACCTCTTTGGAGTGCAGATGGTTTTCAATTTTTTCCATTTTAATTTGCCAAATCCTTATGATTATGTTTAGGCCATCCCAGAGGAATCATTTGATGGCAGTTTGGGTGGTTAAGGATGGGTCTCCATTTTGTACCTACCTCTTTGAGGGCATTGTTTTTTTTCCATTTTAATTTGCCAAATCCTTATGATTATGTTTAGGCCATCCCGGAGGAATCATTTGATGGTTTGGGTGGTTAAGGATGGTCTTTTCCATTCACACTGCCGTGTACCTCTTTGGAGATGCAGATTGTTTTTTGCTTTTCCATTTTAATTTGCCTTATGATTATGTTTAGGCCATCCCAGAGGAATCATTTGATTGCAATTTGGGTGGTTAAGGATGGGTCCTTTCCATCTGTACCCTGTGTACCTCTTTGGAGGGTACAGATTGTTTTTTGCAATTTTTTTTCATTTTAATTTGCCAAATCCTTATGATTATGTTTAGGCCATCCCAGAGGAATCATTTGATGGCAGCTTGGGTGGTTAAGGATGGGTCTTTTCCATCAGTACCTCAGTACCTCTTTGGGATGCATTGTTTTTTGCGTGTACTCATTATCATCACAATCAATAGCCCCACTCTCATTATCACCACATAAATTCACAGCTCATAAATATGTTCAAAGTGAGAAAAAAATACATGTTAAGCATGGCGAGCAATCTACCCTAATAAATAGAACTATTCAACATTTAGCTCACGTGAAATATAAAAAATATATGTACGCAACAAACCACACTACTTAATTAAATCATCACGATATACCTACATTGCATATCAACAATATATTTAATCACTAATCATAAATCAAAGAACGAGCCATTTATAGAGTGAAAACCTTGGCATTCACTCAAAGAAAATTGAATATTCAATCTACCTACATGCACAATATTCAAGGAAAATATACAATCGAACCAAATTTTATGGCAAGGAAATCACCCTTTGTGCATTCTTTATCAATACCTCAAAATCTATATGAAACAAAATAATATTGTTCTCACTTTGGATTTTAAGTCCTAAACAAAATGTGGCGTGTAACTCATACTAAATAAATTCATCTTCTTTGGCCAATCACGGTGGTCTACCCAATCCACTGGAGGTTTCGATTCGCCTCCATGTATTTCAGACAAACATTCGCGATCGACTATTTTCTTGACGGTATCCCACTCACTATGTCGATTGGCCATTTACTGGATGCTTCAGCGACATCTTCCACAAGTAATTTGATCTAAATAGCCAGTACAAAATCTGAATAAGTTGGACCAGGGAAAAAAAAATAGTTATGCAGAACCAAATTTGAGAAAACAGTTCTTACAATTTCAGGAAGAATGCTCTTATGAGTGGGTTTGGGCAATGAGTCATAAAAATGCCAGGCCTCTGTCTTATGCAACCGAGTGTCCAGTGATTTCTATAATTGGCAATAAGATTAACTCAGCCCTCGACACACTGTCCGCAGTGATATGCTGGATGAACATTTTGCTCTCCATCTTCATGCCGAACATGGCATAACTCTGCAGGAAAAGAAGAAAATGATTACACATTACAGCTTTCATATAAACAGGCAAGAACTGAATCGTAATACCGAACATTCCTGTGTGGGAACATACCCAATGCAAGCATGATATGTACAAATATGGGACATACAGCCCCGGGCAGAGCGAGTTCTTCTCGGCCAGAAAGTAGGCGAAGGCATCAATGTGTGCATCTGAGAGATATTGATCCGTCCAGTCATCGATCGCCGTGTGCAATGATATTCCCGTAGAATCTTGTATGCCCACGCAAGTAATAAGTATTTTAAAGTGATCTTAACGAGCGAATAGGTTATTTTATGTATGAAGGACCTGAATAAGTCTTGACTTACTTGTCGAGCAGAACCGCGGCGATATTGATAAGATCGAGCATGCCGGCACAAAGAGATCGGATGAGAACTCAACAACATGAAGTGCCTCGATGCACGCGCGAAATTATTGATGACGACTGACTAGTGATGAAAAGCTACATCCACTATGAATAAACAACCCCGATTCTGAGATGATCGCATTACCTCGTGATGCTCCTCCACAACGACAATAGCAGTCTGTGGGTCATCGACCTCTATTGGCTCATCTTTGCGAACCTATAACAAACTTTAGTCATGACGAGTCAGATTAACTATGAATGAAGGATCGATCTACTGAGATGATTCATACCTCCGACTGCTGCTCCACCACCACAACAATAGGCACAGGGTTAGACCTACTTCCAAAACAACCTATAAAAAATTTACTCAAAACTATTTCAATTATCTCAAATCGAAAGAAAGTAACTTAATACCTCACTCTGCGGCTTGAGTGGAGGCCACCACATCATTATTCTTGGAGACTTCCTGTAAGTGTGTGAAAGGAAGTAATAATTTTCCTCTTTCTTATCTGAGCTTTAACTCCACCGATCGCCAATTCTGAGGTTTCAAGCATCATGTAGTGGTGGCCTCCACGAGAACTTCTCCTATTAGTCCATGTGGGCTTCCCTGTTGAAGCATTAAACTCAGTGGAAGCTCACGTGGTCCAAGCTTCCTCTGTTGTACCCTCCTCAGGGGCTGTACACGTGGTGGCCTCCCCTGCATTTGGGTTGGTAGGAAGCCTGGCTAGAACATCCTCGATAGCAGCAACCCGCAAACAGAGCCCATCCAACCTCTCGGTTACTGTTGCATGGAGGCGATCTTGTCTCTCTGGTCCTTCAAACCTGAACATCCTCTCCGCATGGTCTGGGTGGGGAAGTAGCGAAGGCAGCTTACGAGGGAGAATATCGAGGAGAGCTATAAGGAGAGTCAGTTGTGCGATTGGACTTAAAAGCGGGACTTCGGACTCCATTGTTGGGGCGGGGACTGGCCCGAAGGAGCCAATTCTCGTCTTCCAATAAGTCCTCGAATGAAAGGCGTACACGTGGTAAGAGGATAAAAAATTTTGAACACAAACAACATAAATAAATACATTCTTATATGAACTAAGTGATATTATTATATGTCACGTCCCAAAAAGCATTTTTTGGGAACTCTATTTTAGCCATCGCGTAATGGCTTTCTGGGTTCGGATGCGGGCTTATGATGCTTATGTGCACGGTAGCCATATCTACAATGAATATATTAAGCGATAAACTTCAAGACATTTTATTTCACGATTGGAGATATAAAACATACCATCGAGAGTGACTCGTCAAATGTTGCTCAGTGCAATCTTTGATCTAACATCAAATTGGGATAGAAAGTCCCAAATGGCATCGCCCGGTTGTACTCGACAAATCATATATCATCGGCGTAAGCAATCAATTCGATGCCAATTGTGGTATACAAAAAATAGATTTGTGAAGAAAGCATATATACAATTGGCCTCTGCGCAACGAGCCATCAATTCTCAGTGACCCTTGTAGTCAGATGTGAACAACGGCGTGATTTCGCCATACAACCTTCTCACCTCTTTGGCATCCCTATCATCAATGCAACTTCATCGGAAAGGAATGTCGCCCGGAAAGCTTGCTTTTTTATGTCCAGAGGGTGTCGATGTAATGGCAACCGAAGTCTTGCTTGATGTGCAGTCTAATGAATTGATGGAGATGAAGCTTCTTCAAAATGTTAGTGGCTTCATCGGTGAAGCGTCTTTGTAATATTATCGAACACATTTCTCACGTGGTAGGCACGCACTCGATGTTATCCTTTTCCCGGACATGGTTGACTTGAGGAAAAAATAAGTAATTAGGTTAAAAGGTCGTACCCTCAAAGAGGTACAGTGCAGATGCACTAAACCCAGATACCACCCAAAGCGCCATCAAATGCTTCATTTGCAATATTGAACATAATCATATAAAATTGTCAAAAAATATGTGAAAAAGCGCAATGTACCCTCAAGAGGTACAGTCTGAGATGCACTAAACCACCCAGTACCACCCAAAGCCCATCAAATGCTTCCTTTGATGTTCTAAACATAATCGTATAGAATTGGCAACATAAATTTGGAAAAAGCGCAAAAAATCATGTACCCTCAGGTACACAGTCGATGCACTAAACCACCCAGAAATCCACCAAGCGCCATGCTTCCTTTGCAATGTTCTAAACATAATCATAAGGAATAAAATAAATTTGGAAAAAAACAATGTACCCTCAAAGAGGTACAGTCTGATGCACTAAACTACCCGATACCCAAAGCGCCATCAAATGCTTCATTTGTAATGTTCTAAACATAATCATAAGGATTTGACAAAATAAAATGGGAAAAAAAATCAAAAAGAGTCGTACCTTCCAAAGAGGTACAGTCTGGATGCAAAATACCCATCCTAAACCACCCAAAGCGCCATCAAATGCTTCCTTTGCAATTCTAAACATAATCGTATGGAATTGGCAACATAAATTTGGAAAAATCAGAATCATTCTCCAAAGAGGTACCTGACATGCACTAAACCACCAATCCACCAAAATCAAATGCTTCCTTTGATGTTCTAAACATAATCATAAGGAATTGGCAAAATAAATTTGGAAAAAGCGCAAAAAACAATCACTCTCAAAGAGGTACCTGAGAATACCAAATACCACCCAAAGCGCCATCAAATGCTTCATTTGTAATGTTAAACATAATCATAAGGATTTGGCAAAATAAAATGGGAAAAAATCAAAGAGGTCTGTACCCTCAAAGAGGTACCACAGATGCAAAATACCCATCCTAAAACCAAGCGCCATCAAATGCTTCCTTTTCTGTTTAAACATAATCATATGGAATTGGCAACATAAATTTGGAAAAAAAAAAAACAATGTACCCTCCAAAGAGGTACCGATCTGAATCTAAATCCACCAAAGCGCCATCAAATGCTTCCTTTGCAATGTTCACATAATCATAAGGAATTGACAAAATAAATTTGGAAAAAAAAAAATAGTACCCTCCAAAGGAGTCTGAATGCACTAAACCACCAGATACCCAAACTACCATCAAATGCTTCATTTGTAATGTTCTAAACATAATCATAAGGATTTGGCAAAATAAAATGGGAAAAAAACTCAAGAGGTCTACCTTCCAAAGAGGTACCAGTATAGATGCAAAATACCATCCTAAACCACCAAACCGCCATCAAATGCTTCCTTTTGTTCTAAACATAATCATATGAAATTGGAAAAATAAATTTGGAAAAAAGCGCAAAAAATAATCTACCCTCCAAAGAGGTACACGTCTGAGCACTAAACCACCCAGATACCACCCAAACTGCCATCAAATGATTCCTTTGCAATGTTCTAAACATAATCATATGGAATTGGCAACATAAATTTGGAAAAAATTGCAAAAAATAATCTGTACCCTCCAAAGAGGTACAGTCTGAATGCACTAAACCACCCATCCACCAAAGCATCAAATGCTTCCTTTGCAATTCTAAACACAATCATAAGGAATTGGCAAAATAAATTTGGAAAAATCAAAAAACAATGTACCCTCAAAGAGGTACACTGCTGAATGCACTAAACCACCGATACCACCCAAAGCGCCATCAAATGCTTCATTTGTAATGTTCTAAACATAATCATAAGGATTTGGCAAAATAAAATGGGAAAAAAGCTCAAAAGTCTGTACCTTCCAAAGAGGTACATAGGGTACAGATGCAAAATACCCATCCTAAACCACCCAAACTGCCATCAAATGCTTTCTTTGCAATGTTCTAAACATAATCGTATGGAATTGGCAAAATAAATTTGGAAAAATTAAACAATCTCTCAAAGAGGTACACAGTCTGAATCTAAACCACCCATACCACCAAAGCATCAAATGATTTCTTTTGCAATTCTAAACATAATCATATAAATTGGCAACATAAATTTGGAAAAAGCGCAAAAAACTATCTACCCTCAAGAGGTACAATTCTGATCTAACCAGATCCCCAAAGCATCAAATGCTTCCTTTGATGTTCTAAACATAATCATATGGAATTGGAACATAAATTTGGAAAAAAAGCGCAAAACTATCTACCCTCAAAGGTACCAGATGCTGCTAAACCACCCAAAGCGCCATCAAATGCTTCCTTTGCAATGCCCTGACATAATCATAAGGATTTGGCAAAATAAAATGGAAAAAATTGTCAAAATGGTCGTACCTCCAAAGAGGTACCGAGTACATACAATGCAAATCCTAAATACAAAGCCATCAAATGATTCCTTTGCAATGTCTAAACATAATCATATGGAATTGGCAACATAAATTTGGAAAAAAGCGCAAAAATAATGTACCCTCGCAAGTGAATGCACTAAACCAGAATACACCCAAAAATGCTTCCTTTGCAATGTTCTAAACATAATCATATGGAATTGGCAACATAAATTTGGAAAAAACTGCAAAAAACTATCTGTACCCTCCAAAGAGGTACCGAGTGAGATGCACTAAACCAGATACCACCGCCATCAAAATCTTTGCAATTCTAAACATAATCATATGGAATTGGCAACATAAATTTGGAAAAAAACTATCGTACCCTCAAAGAGGTACCAGATGCAGTACTAACCCCAAAACCACCCAAACGCCATCAATGCTTCCTTTCATGCCAGACATAATCATGGGATTTGGCAAAATAAAATGGAAAAATTGTCAAAATGGTCAGTACCCTCCAAAGAGCAGTCTGAATCATGCAAAATCACCCAAGCGCCATCAAATGATTCTATTATAGTGTTCATAATCATAAGGAGTTGGTAAAAATTGGAAAAAAAGATCAAGAGTGCTCCAAAGAGACAGTACAGATGCAAAATACCCAAATCACCCAACGCCATCAAATGCTTCATTTTCAATATAATGAACATAAACATAAGGAGTTGGCAAAAAAAAATGAAAAAAGGTCAAATTGGTTTGTACCTCTCAGAAGAGGTACAGTCTGAACAAAATAACATATAAAAAACTACCAATCTTTCATAGTGAGAAGAGCGAGTAAACCCTAAATTCATTCAAGTTGGAATGCATGTGTAAATACCTCATGTAGTCACCTACAATACTCAATTTATGATTTGCTATACCAATGAGTGACGTCCGTGTGGCCGTCGGCTAATCGAGAAAAATCCTTCGGGCGAGGAATGTCAAAGCGTCGGTAATGTTTCGTTCTTCGCTCTCTGGAACACTACGGCGTCGCAAATCAATCAGCCGCATGCGCCGTCCATTATCGCCATCGGCGTTCGTAGCCGGGCGGTGGCCGTCGTTATCTCGCTCTCATAATCGCATCGGCAATCCGGACACCGTCGTCGTTGATTATACGTAAACTGCGTCGGACTCGGATGTAATATTTTCTCGTGATCGGTCGCGAAGAAAATATTACGTCGAGTCCGCGCAGCTACGTCGGACTCCACATCGGCGTGGTCCCTTTCCCATTTTGCGATTGAGCGATATAACGACGAAAGACATTTCTCCGACCCGCGTAAGCGTCGTTGGAATGCGCGGGAGGAATTTAAAACAAATAATTAGACAGATTTAGGGTTTAGGGTTAGTTTTTTCAGGCAAAACGAGCTCAGAAGAGAAATAAAAAATCACATTTCTTTTTTACAGAAGAATCATGAAGATGGAGAACGTTGAGGAAATAACAACCAATTTAGCTGATGATGTATTAAATAGAAATTCATAGGTAATATTTCTCGTGTATTTTTTCTACGGTTTGTTAGTGATATTGTTTGCGAGAGAATATGTTCATTACATCCAATTAGAAGCAATTTGGATGCTTTTTTGTTGAATTTTTATTTTTGAGTGTTATTTTGCATCTGTACTCTGTGTACCTCTTTGGAGGGTACAGAGCTTTTAGGGACTTCTTTTTCCAGTATATTTTGATTGTTTCTTGAGGTAATGTTTTTACATTACAATGGAAGCAATCTGGGAGCCGCTTGGATGATTTCTGTGAGCTTTTTTGCATATGTACTTTGTGTACCTCTTTGGAGGGTACAGATCATTTATGACATTTTTTTCAATTTATTTTGCCTACTTTTTATGATTGTGTTTAGGGCATTCCAATGGAAGTATTTGGAGGCAGTTTGGATAGTTTCTGGATGGTTTTCAGTATTTCTTTTATTTTGATCTTTTTTTCCGCTTTTTATCCTTCTTATGATTATGTTTAGGGCATTCCAATGGAAGCATTTGGAAACATTGGATGGTTTAGTGATATGTACTCTCGTACCTCTTTGAGGATATCATTTTGATCTTTTTTTTAGTTTATTTTGCCAACTTCTTATGATTATGTTTAGGCATTCCATGGAAGTATTTGGAGGCGTTTGATGGTTTGCATCAGTACTCTCTGTACCTCTAGAGGTGCATCATTTTGACCTTTTTTTCTTTATTTTGCCTACTTCTGATTGTGTTTAGCATTTTTGGATGCATTTGGATAGTTTGGGTGGTTTTTTTTTTATCTCTTGTACCTCTTTGGAGGTACAGATCATTTTGACCTTTTTTCCAGTTTATTTTGCCTACTTCTTATGATTATGTTTAGGGCATTTAATGGAAATTTGTTTGGATGATTTAGGGATATTTTATCATCTGTACCTCTTTGAAGGTGCAGATCATTTTGATCTTTTTTCAATTTATTTTGTCTACTTCTTATGCTTATATTTAGGGCATTCCAATAGAAGCATTTAGAGGCATTTTGGATAGTTTCTAGGGAGTATTTTGCATCTGTACTCTATGTATCTCTTTGGAAGTCTGGATCATTTTTTACCTTTTTCTTCGATTTATTTTACTTCTTATATGTTTAGGGCATTCAATGGAAGCATTTGGAGGCATTTTGGATAGGGGTATTTTGCATGTACTCTGTACCTCTTTGGAGATCTGAATCATTTTGACATTTATTTTTTAGTTTATTTTGCCTGTTTATTGAGATTATGTCTAGGGCATTCCAATGGAAGTATTTGGAGGCAGTTTGGATGGTTTCTAGTTGGTATTTTGCATATGTACTCTATATACCTCTTTGGAGGGTACAAATCATTTCTGACTTTTATTTTCAGTTTATTTTGTCTGCTTCTTATGATTATGTTTAGGGCATTCCAATGAAAGTATTTGGAGGCAGTTTGGATGATTTCTGGGTGATATTTTGCATCTGCACTCTCTGTACCTCTTTGGAGGGTACAAATCATTTATAGCCTTTTTTTTCTAGTTTATTTTGTCTACTTCTTGATTGTGTTTAGGGCATTACAATGGAAGCATTTGGAGACTGTTTGGATGGTTTCTGGTGGCTTTTTTACATCTGTACTCTGTGTACCTCTTTGGAGGGTACAAATCATTTTTGACCTTTTTTCCAGTTTATTTTGCCTACATCTTATGATTATATTTAGAGCATTCCAATGGAAGCATTTGGAGGTAGTTTGGATAGTTTCTGAGTGGTTTTCTGCATCTGTATTTTGTAACATATTTTTGTATCTGTTTGGCCAGGTAAATACAGTCAATGAGCTGTGCGATGATGAAGTCGTGATATCTAATGACCCAAATTTGGGGAAAACTCCTTGGCACAACTATTCAGAATGAAAGCGGAGGCGTATACCTTCTTGTGACTATGCACATCAAATTGGCTTCGGTGTTGGAAGGACCATACCGGTTATTGGACAAACTCGAAATTGAAATCAAAAGATTTTCTATGTGCAAAAGTCGGAAGAAGTCCTCTAAATGGCTTAACAAAATTCGAGAAAGTTGATACAAAGGTTGTCGACCATGATTAGATTCTCTGTTGATTTGGATTGGACGATTAAAAAATATCTGAAAGTCATAATCATTCTTTGGCGAGAGCTTCGACTACATCTTCTCATCACAGATGTATTAGCGATGAGAAGGCATCCGTGTTGAAGACAAAGGTCGGTATTAGAGCAAAGGATGCATTCAGCTATCTAACTGAGGAAGTTGGCGGCGTAGAGAATATCGGGTTCATAAAAAGATATGCTTTCAATTTTATCCAGAAAAAGAAAAGATCGAAGATTGCGAATGGTGACAGTAATGCATTAATACAGTTGTTTAAGGAAAGGCAAGCAACGGATGTGATGTTTGCATGGGATGTGCAAGTTGATGAGTCGGATTGCTTAGTAAGTTTTTTTTTAGCAATGGCATGTCTAGGATAGAATATGATTGTTTTGGGGATATGATAATTTTTGATACAAGCTATCAACTCAATAAATATAATCTGTGCTCTTGTTGGAGTGAATCATCACGGCAAAATGTATTATTTGGAGTAGCCTTTTTATCAGAAAAGACAATTGGGTCATTCTCATGGCTATTCCAAATATTTCTTCGGTTGATGAATGATAGACATCCTATAATAATATTCACTGATCAAGATCAGGCTATGGCGAGAGTACACAGAGTACAGATGATCTGTACCCTACACAATCATAAGAAGTTGGCAAAATAAGCGAAAAAAGGTCAAAATGATGTACTCCAAAGAGGTACAGAGTACTGATGCAAAATACCACCCGAAACCATCCAAACCGCCTCCAAATGCTTCCATTATAATGTCCCAAACATAATCATAAGAAGTACAAAATAAACCGGAAAAAAGGTCATAAATGACCAATTCTCCAAAGAGGTACACAGAGTACATATGTAAAATACCACCCAGAAACTATCCAAACTGCCTCCAAATGCTTCAATTGGAATGTTCTAAATATAATCATAAGAAGTAGGCAAAATAAACTGAAAAAAGGGTCAAAAATGATCTGTACTCTCCAAAGAGGTACACAGAGTACAGATGCAAAAAACCACCCATAAACCATCCAAACTGCATCCAAATGCTTCCATTGGAATGCCTTAAACATAATCATAAGAAGTAGGCAAAATAAACTGGAAAAAAGGTCAAAAATAATATGTACCCTCCAAAGAGGTACACAAAGTACAGATGTAAAAAACCACCCAGAAACCATCCAAACTGCCTCCAAATGCTTCCATTGGAATGCCCTAAACACAATTATAAGAAGTAGGCAAAATAAACTGGAAAAAAGGTCAAAATGATCTACTCCAAAGAGGTATATGAGTACGATGCAAAATACCACCCAGAAACCATCCAAACTGCCTCCAAATGCTTCCATTGGAATGCCCTAAACATAATCTCAATAAACAGGCAAAATAAATTGAAAAAAAATGTCAAAAATGATCTGTACCCTCCAAAGAGGTACACAGAGTACAGATACAAAATACCACCTAGAAATCATCCAAACTGCAATCAAATTGCTTACATTTGAATATAATGAACATAATCTCAAGAAACAGGCTAAAGAAACTGGAAAAAAAAGCCCTAAATATTATGTACCCTCGAGAGAGGTACAGAGAATCTGATACAAAATAACATATAAAATAGCCAATCTTTCACTGACGAGAAGAACGAGTAAACCCTAAATTCATTCAAGTTGGGAATGCATGTGTAAATACCTCATGTAGTCACCTACAATACCTCAATTTTTGATTTGCTATATTACTGAGCGAAGGCCGGGCGTGCGCCGATTGAGAGCGGGAGCTAAGCTGAGAAAAAATCCTTCGTCAAAAGAAAGCCCTAAACTGTTCTGTGACAAGGAATGTCGAACATCAGTAATGTTTCTTGTTCTTCTTCTCCCGCTTTTTGAATGAAACGCGGTGGGGAAGTGTAAACGGCGCCTCGGCCATCGACGCTTATGGCCGAAGGCGGGAAATGTCTTTCAGATGTATCGCCCGCGTTAATCGCTAAAATGGGAAAAAAATTAGGACACGATCGTTGATTGGAGTCCGCACGTGCCACGCTAACTCCGGACGAATATTTTCTCCGTGAATGCCTCGAGAATTATCTCCAATGATCAAGTTTATTATCCCTTTGAGTCTTGAACATCTTTAGCCTAGTGTTGAGATCTCCAAGCTTTACGCTCATGTCACGATTGGAGCATAACTTCTTTGATGAAGTTGAATGATCTTCATCGTGATGAAGTTGAGGATAAGTCTTTGTATTTCTACTAATGAAAGCTCCCAGAGAAAGCTATAGAAAGGAATGTTTGATGTTTCTAGTTTCAAAGAGTCTAGACCTCAAGGAGATAAAATCTCTTGTTGATGGAAAGGTTAAAGAGCATTGCTTCTCTGATGCAACTTATGAGGATCTGCAAAACTTTTGGGGCTGATATCACTTGTAGTGAAATGGCTGTTTGCACTAATCTCCTGTAGGTTTGAAGGCTTCGTCATGCTCATCAGAGCGTGATTAGATGAAAACCGGCTGCAATATCGTATAACACTGCTCGCTACACTCATCAGGATGTACCGAGTAAATGTACCGTTGATAAAGATATATGTTGAAAATGGTGCTGCAAAAGAGGCAAGGAAGGTGTTTTGTGAAATGCTTAAAAGAAAAAGATTGTATATGCATATGCTTGTCTTTTTGCAGGTTTGAAGACCTCATCATGCTCATCAGGGCGTGACAAGATGAAATTCGTCTGTGGTGTCGCAAGACACCGCTCGCTACACTCATCAGAGCATACTGAGTAAGTCAAAACTATCAAATGTGGCACCTCCTATGCCGAAATGCTGTCAAAATTTAGAATATTTGCATATATATATTTGCTTTTATGCAAGTGATTGAAGGCATCGTTATGCTCATCAGGGCATAATGGGATTGAAGGTCGGTGAGGTATTTCAAAACACCGTCCATCGTGAGCATGAGTAGGCAAAACACTCACGATCACGGTCCATGAAATTTATCAAAATTTAGTCAAAAAAAAAATGAAATGTAAAGGAATCAACTTAAGAATATCAAGAAATGAAACCTAAAGCTAAAATTCAAATTAAAAACTCCAAACAATGAAAATGGGAGGGAAAATAGCATACAACAAATACAAAAGTAAAACAAGAAAAAAAAAGGGGGAGGAATCAACTTAAATATTATACCCTATTGATTCACAGAAGTCACTCTAAGGGATAAGTCTTCTTTTAAAATAACAAATTAAATTGTCTTTTGAATCTATAGCTTCAAAACATTACCGGATCTCAACTTCATAGCAATGCGAGCGATATTAAATCAAAATCTATAAAAGTCATGGAGTCTTCCTTAAATACAAAAATTAAGAAATTTCATTCTAATTATGACATTCAAAATCAATGAAGTCACAAATTAGGTGAACTTATCTAGGCTATAAATTCCTGCATGTGCTCGGATATAGAGATTTCAAGTGTAAATTTTAATGTCTGAAAAGACTGCGCAGGCTAAATTGGAATATATTAAATATTAATCTGAAAAATTTAATAAGATATTAGATCAATTTACAACGCCTTCTTTGCCATCGGATCTGCAACTCTTTGTACAAGCAGACAGAATGTCATACTAAATCCAATTTTACATAAATCATAGGGATTCCTTTCATCAAAAATTAAAGATTTTCATTCTAATTATGATTTTCAAAATCTATAATTTTATTAATTAGATAAAATTAGCCAAGCTATAAATACGTGCATGTGCTCATACATAGAGATTTCAAGTGCAAATCATAAATGTCTGAAAAGGCTATGCAGGCAAAATTGGAATAAAAAAAAGAAACTACAAAATCAATATCATAATTCAAACATAAAATTACCTAAAATTACTATACACCCGCATGTGCCCCCGACACTGCGCTAAATGCTTAAATTCAAGTGTCTGAGGATGCTGCGTGGATGGCTTCCCGGTTTAGTCTTAGGACTGGGTCCGGGTTAATAAAATCTAAAAATATATAATAAGAGTTTCAAATTGGTGAAATATATGAAAAACTGATTATGTTTGGTGACAGTAGATCTAATCCTCTGTTAGCAGCTAAATAGAGTTGACAGGATCAAAAGCTCTTAAACATATTCAAATTAACCAATTCTTCTAATCAAATTAATTCAAATCAAATATCAATCTGAAATTGCTTAAATGAAACTTTATCATTAAAAATTTAAATTAAACTCAATCTATCCATCTTCTGCAATTATTTATCGGGGGTGACAAATTAAGAAAACTCTAGCTCACAAAGGAGTCAATGTCAAATCAAATGTCCTGTTATGTTCACTCTCAATCAATCTCACGCTAGTAAGGACGTGGTTCGTGTCCTCCGCGGTTTGGCCGATGAGCTCACGGATGAAGCTTACTGAGTCCTCTGATCGGGTGATTTGGCTAGTCAGACTCCATTATATTACGATCACGATCATAGCATGTATGCTCCCCAATGGCTCTGCCCTTTGAGTTGTGAATCATAGGGTATACTTGATAGAGCAAACAACCCTCTGTCAGGTACTTAAGATTGTCTCCATGTAGACACCACCCCGTGTCTACAATAATTTCTTGGATGACGTAACCCATTATGTTCGATAAAGATCCTTCTTAGGTTAGTCATTCTACTCTAATTAAGTAGAGGGATCGTTGAGATGAGAACCATGGGATCTAGATCGGGCATGTCATTATTCTCACAACCATCCGGTTTAAGCTGAAATGATGAATTTCATAATCTAAATTCTAAAACCTACGTCTTCTTCTTTATGCTTGCGCATCTAATGACCTGGCCTTAATCGAAAGTTCTCTCTCTCATTGGGAGGTAATTAACTAGAGCACTATAGAAACCTGAAGAGATCTAAAGTCCTCACCGAATGAGGGTGAAATCTCTAGGTAGTGTCTTATCTACTATTCCATCTGCCTTTTGAAAATTACACCGACACATTCATAAATCACACTCTCTTTAATTTAATATTCATATAATTGTCCAGTGGTCGGCGGCGAATTTTCGGAGCCTGCACATTGTTATTAAAAATACTCAAAGAATTTTTTTTAATGTCTTGAATTTTTTTTAAAAAAATAATTATCACCATCAAATATGTTTTGTTTCAATTCAAAATAAAATTAAATAAATTACTAAAAATAAAATATAAAAGTGATCCCAAATGTCTTGTAATTATTTGTTAATATGTTATTATAAGTTAATTATAAATTATTAAATATAGTTATAGTTTGATAACAAATTAAATTTAAGTAATTTAAACTTATTTAATAGTTAATATTTTTTAATTTAATTTAACTTAATTTTAAGTAATTTAATTGAATACTATTTATGATTAAGTGATATGTTATAAAAGCTAATATAATTTAATAAGGGGGATTTACATACATACCACACAATTCTTATGTATTTACATATCTAACACCTAAACTTCAATTTTTACATATATAACATCCTAATTTTCAATATCACATCAAAAATACCACGTTATTCACTTTTTAAAAGTAAAATACACCTTTTTAAGCATAGAAAAGTGTTAGATAAGTAAATATATAACTTTGGGTGTTAGATATATAAATACATAAGAATTGTGTGGTATGTATGTAAATCCCCCATTTAATAAATATAATTATATTTATCATAAATTTGATAGTTAATTAATTTTCACTAATTTAAATTTGTTATTTGAGTTAATAGACATAAATTCTAAATAAGTTGTTAAATAATTTTTTTTTGGATTAAATAGAATTTAGTTATTAGCATATTAAATATTTTTCAATAATTTAATAGTTTAAAATTTACTGAATTCAGAACTACAAAATTTTCTAAAAGTCTTATTTGAGTTAAACTCAATCCTTACCAAACATCCCCTTAGAATGCCTCTCTTCTAAATCTAAGTAACTGATTTTAACTAAATATTACTTAAATTAAATCATGCTTCAGCTAAGAGGCCCCTTGGGGTTTTTCTCGACGGTGAGGTGGGTGATGATGAGCTATAAAGACCATATTTTTGCCGCTTTCTACATCGGAGGAGACCGGAGTGGAAAACGACGGTTTGGAGTCCCGAATGTCTGAGAGACATTGTGCCTACCCTATACTGGATGGATTTTTTAGATGTATCTTACCTTTGCTGATTCCCAAGTTTTTTAAGTTTACGAAATCGGATGACACTCAGACTGGGGTATTGGAGCTGTGTGTGTCCTGCGGGACAGGAAACCGCATCATCTATTTATTGGTTTTTGTGGTTCATATCGTCTGCTTCTGCAGGAAGAAAAATGGAGTGCGGCTGCAGTCCAGTGAGCCTTTTTGCTCAGCCATCTACCTTTGCTCTTCTGAATTCTCAGGTAGAAATAATACCCCTTTCTTCATCTTTATTTGATCCGATAGTTTCAGAACAATTTGTGATAAAATCAGGAAGAAATAAAATGAGAAAGGTAACTGTTGTGCCTGGGATGCTTTTTTACAAAGATAATCTTTTTCATCTGGTAAACAAAATGAACTTTGAATGTTAGAAGATAGAAAGAAAATGTTGATAAACATGGCTGCTCCATACATGAATATATTTACGGCAAAGTTACTTGAATTGATTTACTTACGAAGCACTGAACAGAACCAGTCTGTTTCCAGTCTTCCTTCTTCAGTGATTCGATCTTCCATAGTTTTGTGCAAATGGTGATTTGTAAATAGCAACAGATTCATCTTCAGCCTCCTTCGTTGGACAACAATAGTTATGTTACAAATGTCAATGGCATCAACAGTAAATGAACAGACAGACAACAACAACAAAATTACTTGTTCTTGTTCCAGAACTCAATGGCAACATAAGAGAAAGAGAGGGAGAGGGAAAGAAAACAGAGATGAAAAACCGTTGGCATAGAATTCAAAATATTTTTGTGTTAATTAACATGGCATCATAGGATAACATCTGATGCAGCTCTTAATATAAGTTATTAAACCTTTTGTCTTTTTCTTCATACTTTGGAGTGAAATGTGAAGCACACTTTCTCTTAACCTGTGGACATATATGCAGGCTTCAATGGCTTGTGTTTGTTTATGAAGTATTTTTAATTTTAAGTGGCTTCATCAGGGAAGCTTAATTGCAGGGAAGGTTAATTGGGCTAAAGCCTCATTGCAGGGAAAATCTTCATCGTTTAGTTGTAGAACTTCTGATATTTTACAAGCCAAAGTGTTGTCTCTTCGTTCTAGACAATTTATTCAGATTACACACAGACTAATAAGCAGGACCAATCACGCTGGGACATCATCTTTTGTATCTTCAAGACCTTCCAAATTGGCTGTAATTGCTGAGACAGGTCGACAATCTTGGGATTTTGTCAGATTTTTCAAGACATTATACTTCTTCAATGGACCTCCAAATCCCATTAAGGTGCTACCAACTACCTTATATGAACTTGATTAATTTTTGGAACTAAATAATTTTTATTCTTGAGCCTTAATATTGCTGTACTCTTGAGATTTTTTTACTGTAAATATGATGCTGGCCATTTGCTTTTGAAGTTTGTAGAATCTTTGATTGAAAGACTATCAAGTGGAACATCTCTGGAATCATCAATGGAAATGAAGAGTTCTGGCTTGATCTTGGTAACTGGAGCAACTGGTGGTGTTGGGCGAAGAGTAGTCAACATCTTACAGAAAAAAGGCATCCCCTTTCGTGTTCTGGTATCGTATTATTTTGCAGCTTGTGAAGTCACTTGGGTCATCTTACACGTTCTAATTGAATTTTTGATATCATGTATTGCAGGTCAGAAATGAGGAAAAAGGAAGAAGGATGCTAGGGAAAGATGTGGACCTGGTGAGCTGTGTGCTGGATAGAAGTTATTTGTTTACCAGTTCAGATATCCCACCAATAAGGCATTTTATTATTATTTTTTTAAATATTTTTTATGCCACCCATTGACAAGGCATTTACCACAAACAAGTGGTTGAAATTACTAGTGCAGTGAAAGATGCCACACTTGAACTAATGGGCTAGTGGTTGGTGGTTCTATTCCCCATCTAGGCATCGCAAGTTTGGAGGGCACCGCTAAGAATGAGAATTATTCGGATTGGAACAACAAGTTTGTTAGTGAATTTTGAAGATTGTTTGTCCAAGAGTGTAAATGAGTTGAGTTGAGTTCAATTCACATGTTGTTTGAAGTTGATTGTATTGTTTTATATATTTTGAATGTGTAATCTCCATTAACAGTCCTCAATTTCGTTGGTTGAGCTTGACAGTGAGCTCATTGGTGACGCGGGGTGTTTCTACGTAGGGTTCGAGGGCTTAGCCCTTGATTTATTTTTTATTTTTTTGTGTGTAGTGCCTGCAGATGTAGTGCTTTGATGCTATGACTATGGAGGTCTTTGATAGAACGTGGCTGCTCGATGCTAGAAGGATAGTGCCACGCAGATCTATGGATTTACACTAGCAAAGCAGAGAAGACAACGCGGCTAGAGGTAGATCCATAGCACTAAAGACTTAAGACAGAGGAGGTGGCCAGACCTGCGACAATATTGCCGAGGTGCTAAAACCCATGTAGAAAAGCTTAGAGGATAGTGGTGCTAGAGTCGCGACACCGCTGTGCTACGAAACAACAGAGTTTGTATTTAGGCAGTTTTCTGTAATTTTTTAGAATATTTTCACTAAAGACTTAAGACAGAGAGACCAGGGCCTCAACACTGTGACAATATTGTCGAGGTGCTAGAACCCATGTAGAAAAGCTTAGAGGATAGCAGTGCTAGAGTCGCGACACCGCTGTGCTACGAAATAACAGAGTTTGTATTTAGGCAGTTTGCTGTAATTTTTTAGAATATTTTCACTATTTTCTTGGGAGTGTAAATGAAGAATGAGCGTCTTAGAATGACTGAGGTGTGAGGAGGTTAAGATAAGTATATAATGGATTTTGTGGTGTGGTGCGGTTTTGTGATTTTTTCTCATTCTCGGGTATTTCCACATTAAATTCTATGTTTTTTATGATCTTGTGCTTTGATTACTTTTGTTCAATATTTTGCTCCGAATCTTGTGAATCAATTTCTACGTTTTATCTCCCAACATATTGATTCATCTAATGTGAACTCAATTTTATGAGTTTGAGCTGGCTCACGAGCGGCCTCATTTATTTTGCAAGAAAAGCAAAATAGTTGTTGTAATAAAGTGATGGAAGTAATGAGAAATTAGAGAAGTAATAAGAAACTAATTGACATAAATAAGATAAAGAAAAATTTTAGATGTTTTTTAAGATTAATTTATATTGACAATTTTTAAATGATTCAGCTCATGAGTTTACTGGTTGATTTGAGGCTACTTGAAACTTGACTTGCTAGTTCATTGAGCCTAGCTTACTAGAGTTTTATTGTGCTGAACTTGAAGTAGCTCACGAGTTAACTTGACTCAATCACAATTCTATGTTTGCATGTTGCATTCATGCTATTTTTATGGATATTAGTGTTTCTATCATTGTCTGTTCCTTTTTGCAGTTCAAAAAATCCATTGAATTTTTTTATTAAACCATCCAAAAAATGGACTCCTTATATCACTTGGTGAACTTACGGAACTAATTATTTAAGCCTATATAGTTTCTGTTTCCAGGATTATTGGCTCTTATTCTTATATTAGAAAGAATTCAACTTAACAATCCTACTAGTCATGACAATCTAGTGCACCATGCAAATTCTCAAGCTTTGTTCTAATTTGTAATTTCAGGTTGTTGGAGATGTAACCAAATTGAATACACTGTCTCCTGAGTACTTCAAAGGCGTTAAGAAAGTTATCAACACTGTGTCCGTTATTGTTGGTCCTAAGGAGGGTGATACTCCTGATAGGGCCAAGTACAGCCAAGTAAGTTGTTGCACCTGATATTTTTTTTCTGGGTCATTTGACAAACTTCACTATATAAGTGGTGGATAAGTGCGTCCTTACGAATTCATTAGATATTATGAAATGATTACTTTCGTAATTTGATGCAGGGAATCAAATTTTTTGAACCTGAGGTATGGGAGTTCATCTTTATCAGTTTTAGCATCAGTAAATTTTATCTTGAGTTAAACACCGTTGATAGATAACATGGGTTTACTACTTGTCATGTAATCACTACTGTTATTAACTAACAAATCCTCAAATTTCATTTATGAATAGATAAAGGGAGATTCACCTGAAAAGGTAGAGTTTATAGGAATGCAAAACTTGATCAAGGCTGTAAAGGATAAAGTTGGCCTTCGCGAAGGGAAATTGCTCTTTGGGCTTAAAGGTTGGAGATACTTGCTAGATTCTTATGAAGTAATGTGGTGCAAGCCAGCTTAAGATTTCTTATGCTTTCTAATTTGTTTCGATTTTCTTATTGAGAATATGAATTACAATCAGACGATTATGGCTAGTTGTTTTGATGGCTTATGCTTGGAGAAGCATGTAGCTAGAATTTGAGATCTCTATAGTCGAAGTGGTGTTGGACTTCTTCATAATAACTTGCCAAAGTTTTTTGACATCCTGAATATAAACTTTGTACTTTTGTAGGTTTTGTTTTTGCAATTTCTTATCTCTTAAGGATTGAGAAGTTCTTATGAATTATAATTTTAATTTTGTTTTATGTAAATCAACCTCTTCAATAAATGAGCAAAAAGGACAAGAAGAAGAAATAAGGGAATCTATTAATGATCTGAAAGTAACTTGAATGTATTCATCAAAGGCTGGAATGGGAATCTAAATTAAGAACAACACCTGATGCAGCTCTTAAAATAAATAAATGAATAAGAAATATTGATTAAGCTTTAACTTGAAAAATAATATTAGCCAAAAAAAAAACTGAATTATTGTCTGGATTTATTATTATTTTTTTTGATGCAGTTGTGACTCCCATAGTCTTTGGCTCCTTTCCCTATGATGAGTAATGTTTAAGTGGCTCCTATGTTTGTAGTGATGATGTAATGATGGCTCTTGTTGTTATTTGTGAAGTCTGATTAGTTTGAGGCACACAGATTATCCCTATTGTTGATTAAAGCTTGAAGATTACTATCTCTACCATCGATTGAAGACACATAGATTGTACTTTTCCACCATTGATTAAAGGTTTCAGGATTGCTATATTCACTGTAGATTAAAGTTACAAGGATTGTGCTTTCCCACTATTGATTAAATGCTTGAGGATTACTATCTTCACTGTTGATTGAAGGCATATAGATTGTGCTTTCTCCTAAACTATTTGGAGGAAATTTCTTGATGAATTTGGAGGAAATTTCTTGATGAAATTTTTTTTATTTGAAATGTTTCTTTTTTGTGTGCTTCATCCCTCTATAAATTGAGCCCTTAAAGGGAGCATACTTTGTTCCAATTTTGAGTTCTCTCAAACTTCTTGAAAGAAAAAAAAATAATGAGATTCTAATGCGGCCATGGACATAGAGAAATTATCAAATCACATGAGCAAGAGGTATTATGCTTTAGGTATTGACATGTTAATAACTAGGGTCCACTCATTGGATTATATTTTTGGTGAAATAGGTATTGGCTCACTATGTCCAATGCGAGCTTTCAGTAGCTAATTCTCTCAACCAATAAGGGTGATATTCTTTTGAGAAACTTCTAGCTAAAAGATTAGACCATGTTCTATTATGTAAATCATTATTAGAAAGAAGAATGCATGCACTAATACACCCCATACATAGGAGTTATCACACTAAGCCTTCCATTTTGAAAATAAATGAGTCTATCCACACTCATCCCAACTTATCAAGGTAACATCACATTATTTGCCACATCGGATTCTTCCCTTTTGGATCATTTGTTATCATGATGCTTGTGTTTGCAATTGATAATGAAATCATTGAGTAATATGGTTGCTAATGGTTGTGTTGATGTTGGTGTAGCGATTACGACTTGTTTATAAATTGCTATTGGATGAAACCTTGAAAAGCCTAGAACTTGGCATAATATGACTTTGCAGTGAACAATATAAATGTCCAAAATGAGAGGATATTAAGAAAACGTAGGATCCGCTTGTTGGCTTAAGCTTTTGGTCAAATAGGTATGTGTCTATTATGTTGGTCCAACACAAACTTTCAATAGCCCATTCCCTAAACAAGTAAGGGTGATGTTCTTTTGAGAAACTTCTAGCTAAAAGATTAGAGCATGATCTATTGTGTAAACCATCATTGAAAATGATAATGCATATACGGATATACCCAAATATAGGAGTTATCATGTTAAACCTTACATTTTGAAAATAAATGAGCCTGTCCACACTTATCCTAATCTATCAAGATAACATTGTATTATTTGTGGTATCATATTCTTCTTTTTTGATCATCTGTTATGATTTTGCTTGTTTCAAATATTTAGGCTCTATTGTTCAAAATGATAGTGAAATAGATGGAGATGTTATTAGTAGAATTCAAGTTGGATGGTTGAAGTGGAGGAATATCCGGCCTATTATGTGATAGAAAGTTCCACTTAAACTTTTAAAATTTTATAAGATAGAAGACCGAATGACTTATGCGAGAATGTTGGCCAATAAAAGAAGACATAAGACTAAGTTAAGTGTACAGATGAGGATGCTTAGTGGATGAGTGGCTTTACTCTTAGAGATAGAAAAAAGTATATATTCGGAAAAAGTAGCCAGATAAGATTAGGGAGAGCTTAGATGGTTTGCCACATAAAGTCGACCCGATTAGGAGAGTAGAGGAGATTCTTATGTTAAGAGGTAGACCCAAAAGACTTGGTCATGTACAAAAAAATGATCTTAGTATACTTGATTTAAATGACAATTTGACACATAATAGGACACAATGAAGACGAAGGATTTATGTAGCCGACCCCACCTAGTGGGATTAAAGCTTTGTTGTTGTTGTTGTTGTTGTTGTTATGATTTTGTTTGTATTTGCAATTGGTAGCAAAATCATTGAGTAATATGTCTGCTAATGATGGTGTTGTTGTTGGCATTGTTTATAATTTGATAGGTGGCTATTAGATGAAACCTCAAGAATCTTTTAACTCATGCATATTAAAATATTTGACTCTGCAATGAATCATGCAAATGTCCAAATTGTGAAGATAGTAATAAAACTTAGAGCAAAAATTCAAATGAAGACTAGAAAATATTTACAAACACCAGGTATATAAGTTTATGTGATTTAGTGAGATCCATTTATGTCTATGCTACATATAGATCAAATATTCCACACAATTTCAAAAAAGGGGTAAATTAATGATTTCTTTTCATACAAAGCTAAAGATAATTATATATATATATATATATATATATATATATATATATATATATATATATTATTTAAGAATGATTGCTGTGGAATGTGATATGAGTCCATATCCCCAAATCAACAACGTAAACAAAAGGGATAGAAGAGCCAATACAAAGGATTTCACAAATATACTAAAAGATAACATCAACAGAGTAAGTTATAATGCCGCAGAGAGAATAAAGATTATAATTATACAAGACAAATATAATAGCTTTTACAACAACAGAGAGCAGTAGGATAAACACTTTTACAACAACAATAATATAATAGCCAAAGGAACAGACTTTACTAAATACAAAGATATATGAACAGTAACCAAAGACCAAATGAAAGAGATCTTAAAATAAAACAACAAAAGCCTTATCCGAGTCGACACAAATAAAAGTCCATAATGTAAATAACTATCAATAACAAAAGCAAAGAAACGCGTGTATCACTAATATCCGAATCCACGTAAGAAGAACTTAACCGCAGAATGTAAATTAGTTACAAAAGATAAGACAGAGATCTAAGAATAGCAACAAAGACTATAAATAGAGATCAGAAAAACAAACAAAGGGATATAAGAAATCTTATCAAGAATCTCCTTCTTCCTTGTCTCCAATCTTATCCTCCTTCCTCGGAGCATTTCCCACGGTTCTTCGCCGGAATAGCCCTTAATCCGGTGGAAATGCCGGCCATCTTCTCTCTGAATCCCCTCTTCTCCCAGAATCCCACCAGGAGCTCCCGGTCGCTCGAATGGCCAAATGAATCTCTTCTTTTCCTTTTTCCTTTTCGAAAGAGAAACTTCCCCGAGACGCTTCATCAGACGGCTCGACTCGAGACATCTAGATCCCACTGAATTCATCAGACGACCCTCATCGTTAAGACGGATCAAGATTCTACCATCCTGTAGTTACCATCGATCGAATCTAAGAAATTAAATCAAGAAAGTGCCCTCGAAACACAAATCCAAGGGCAGTGAAGAAGGAATCCCGATCCAACGACTCAAATCCAAGCTCACGAAGAACACGATCTGAGTGCTAGATCCAGCGGCTAAGGAAGAAAGGCGCTAATCCAACGGTTCAGAAAGCACTCGATATTCTCCCTAAATTATCCGTTAACTCAGCCGGGTTCATCCCACTTAGAGTGAGTTAACTCACCGAGCCAGACTAAAGCCAGGAACCAGACTAAAGCCACTTAGAAAGACAAAATTGAGTATTTATGACACATATTATCTGTACAAAGGATAACAGTGGATCCCAAAAAGATTCAAGCAGTACAAGCATGACTTTTATCCAAGTCAGTAAAAGAGTTAAGAGCTTTTGGGTTTAACTACTATTATAGAAAATTTATTAAAACTACATGCTTCTCTCCACTAACTTCTATGTTACAAGCAAATAGCTTCAATGGACTAAAGAAGCAAAATAACTTTTTTTCCAATTAAAACAAGTAATGACATCACTACCGATACTTATTCAAATTTTGCTCACCCTTTTATCATAAACAGATCTAAGACAACAATTGATGCTCTAATACAAAATATCCTATAGCTTATTTTAGAAGCTCTCACAATCATTACAAAAAACATCAACATATGCAAGAGAGTTGTATGCTATACGTAAACAAGAGTAGCATGGAGACAATATTTGTTGTAATAATCGTAACAGATCAAAAGAGAGTTAATGCGCAAAAACAATTCAAACTCAACAAAGATTTTAATCAAACTCTGGATATGATTACACTATTGAATATAAACCAGATTACAAACAAAGAAATGATGCATTGTCCGTGAAAAGTTTTATACGTAAGAAAGCTCTAGTTGACAAATCAAGATCATTTATGTCATTCATATCGTTTATACTCAACAATTCAACAATATTATGCAACAAATCTGAGAAACAAAGGCTACTCAACTACACGCAGAAAATATCGACAATCCGTAATTATTTCCTAAATACGAATGGTGAATGTCGATACAAAAGATAAAAGATTGATCATAGCATTTAAATCGAAACAAGATTATAAGAGAATCACATTCAACACCAATAAGAGGCCATGGGGAATTCGAAAACTTTGGCCGTAATTACTCAACAATTCTACCTAAGCATATAAAAAAAGATATTAAACACTTTGTATTAACCCGCCTGTCAACAAGTCAATATGATACTCGTAAGCCAACGGATTACTACAACCTTTACCTATACCACAAGCCATTTCGGGAAGAAGTATCAATGATTTTATTACGCGACTACCCAAATCTAATAATAAAATAACTATATTAGTAGGATTGATGACTATCAAAATACGCTCACTTCTCGCCATACCAAACAGCTTTTCCGCAGCTTATATAGCGATCTTCATTACGTACATTCATTAAGCTTTCATACCTCATCAAGAATAATCTTATGATTTTGGCAAGAATTTTTCAAAGTGGAACCACACTAAAACACAAGAAGGTATACCATCCTCAGACGGACAAACGTAAGTAACCAATGTAATCCTAGAGCAATATCTAAGGAGTTTTGTATTAGACACCAAAGATGTATTACGCCTCCTTGTAAATCTCATATAATACATCAATCAATACATCCACAAAGAAAACTCCTTTTCAAATCAGATATATAGACTTCCTCCTTCGCATTACAATGAGAAGACAACTACCAACACAGAAGTGGAAACAGTGTTACAACAGAGGGACAGGATGCTACAACTAATTAAAACAAACTTACGGAAGCCCAAAAGAATGAAGCAAATATGAAGAAAAAAAAAAGAGCTTCAATTTAAAGTAGATGATTTGGTATTAGTTAAATTACACATAGAAAAAACTACCACCGGGAACCAAGAGATACAAAATTGCAAAGAAGATACTATGGCTCTTTCAAAATCCTACATAAAATAGGATGTTTTATAAAATAGAGTTGCAAAAAGAAGAATACATAATATTTTATATATCCAGATCAAGTAATCTGCAGACTCTACAATCTCAAAGAAAATTATCAACACATTCAGAGATGGGCGGATGCAATCGCCTATGAAAGTTGGATCACAAAACAATCCTGGGAGATCAACAGATTAAAGAAGCTTAATACAATGAAGGATTACTACCTACGAGGCTTCTGCAGAAGAAGAAATAAAGAAAATTTTCGACTTTGACGGACAAGGTCAATGTGGGAGGGAATGATGAGTCCATATATCCCCAAATCAATAACGTAAACAAAAGAGATAAAAACAAGTCAAGAAAAGGATTTCACAAATATACCAAAATATAACATCAACAAGAGTAAGTTACACGTCGACTAGAGAATAAAAAATTATAATTATACAAGACAAATATAACAGCTTTTACAACAAAAGAAGAGGATAAACACTTTATAAGAATAACAATATAATAAAAGGAGTGACTTTACTAAATACAAGATATATAAACAACAACCAAAGACCAACAAGAAGGCCAAGTAGATCTTAAAATAAAGCAACAAAAGTATCCGTGAGCCTACCTACAAATAAAAAAGTCCATACGAAATAACTACCAATAGAACAAAAGAACAAGAACGACACGCACCACTAATATCCGTAATCCACGTAAGAAGAACTTAACCGTATGTAACAAAAATTAGTTACAAAAGTATAGAAGACAGAGATCTAAGAAGAGCAACAAAGACTATAGATAGAGATCAGAAAAGCAAACAGAGGGATATAAGAAATCTTATCAAGAATCTCCTTCTTCCTTGTTCCGCCTTATCCTCCTTCCTGAGCATTTCACCAGATTCTTCACGGAATTCTTAATGGTGGAAACGCCGCCATCTTCAATCCCTCTTCTCCCGAATCCTACCAGAGCTCCTGGCCGTCGAATTCGAATGAATCTCTTCTTTTCCTTTTCGAAGAGAAACTTCCCCGAGACGCTTCATCAGACGGCTCGACTCGAGACATCTGGATCCCACTGAATTCATCAGACGACCCTCATCGTTAAGACGGATCAAGCCAGTACCCTAGCGCCATCTGTAAGCCACTATCAGATCAGACGGAAGAAATTAAATCAAGAAAGTGCCCTCGAAACACAAATCCAAGGGCAGTGAAGAAGGAATCCCGATCCAACGACTCAAATCCAAGCTCAGGAAGAACACGATCCGAGTGCTAGATCCAGCGGCTAAGGAAGAAAGGCGCTAATCCAACGGTTCAAAAAGCACCCGATATTCTCCCTGAATTATCCGTCCCAGGTTCATCCTGTGAGTTAACTCACCGAACTAAAGCCGTGAACCGCACTGACATTGTCCAGACCAATTCAATCCATCGTAATAGACTCAATTCAAGGAATTTGATTCATATCAGAATGTGATCACTGCTGTGGAGAAGAAGACATTATTGTTGCTATTATTCTTCTTCTTTTTTCTACTGTCGGAGTCCGTGCAAAAACTTCTTCCTAATATGGATGAAAGCTTCTTCTTTTGATAGAACTGAAATTAGTAGTTCCCTCTTCTTCTTCAAGAAATAGAAGACCTCTCTCCTACAAGCACTTGAAACTCTTCTCACTTCTCTCTTGTTTGGCAGCACTTCTTGCCTCCATCCCTTATTTTTCTTTATTTTCTTGTGGTTGTGGGATGCCAAATCATTACTATGCCTGTAGGGATTCAGACTTGTGAGTTGAAGATTTTTATTCAAAGTCAAGGTTATTGATGCTTCATTAAAAACAAATGGTCATCATTATTCTACCAATATGCAATGACCAGAGAACAGAGAGAACCATTTAAAACAATTTTGTTTGCTTCCAAACTGAAAAAGAAGTTTTATAGTAAAATGTCATTCGTTCATTTTTTTTTATTAATTTAGTTTTTTAGAATAACCTTTTCCTTCCATATATTAATCATTTGATCCAAAGCAAAAGTTGAATATGTTGTGTCATTATTTATTGTAGGTAATTTATCTGAGAAACTACTTTGGGGTGCTCTTGATGATGTCGTCATGGGCGGTGTTAGTCAAAGTACATTTGTTGTTGATCCTACTGGCAATGAAGATGGTGGACCTGCTGGCATCTTTAAAGGTAACATAAAAACTTTGCGCACTTAATTTTTTTGAATATATAATATTTGACATGTTGACTATTTTTCTCTTCTCCAGGTGTTGTTTCAACTGCAAATAGTGGCGGTTTTACCAGTATCAGGACAAAGGTTTTTGTGATACTTTTATTTTTTTTGTTTTCCTTCTTTAGGTGAGAAAGTCTGTGGGATAAAATGTCATTGCAGATAATAAATATGTTCTATATTTCAACTTTAAGTTTTTCAAATTTTACTTGATGGAGTTAGAAATTGTGGAAAAAATTGATGTATGCAATAGAACTTTATAATTCTTGCACCACAAGAAGATTGCATAAAGAATGAGGATTCATAAAGCCGGCCTCAATTAATGAGCATAAGGTTATTGATGTTGATGATGGTCTTTAATTTTACTTTATAATCATTCTAAAAAACAAACCTGAATGTTACATTTCAGAATTTTGACGTGCCTGAGGATCTTTCAGCCTATGATGGTCTTGAACTGAGGATTAAAGGTGACGGCCATCGTTACAAGCTCATAGTGCGCACTAGTGCTGACTGGGATACTGTGGGATATACGGCAAGCTTTGACACTCTAGATGGGCAATGGCAGACAGTAAGCATTGTGATTCTCCTTAAATAGTATTTGAGACAGACGCCTTACATTACCTTTTTTTTTTTTTTCAGATTCAGTTACCCTTTTCTTTATTAAAACCGGTGTTCCGTGCTCGGACGGTTGTAGATGCTGTGCCATTTGATCCAAAAACAATTATTTCACTTCAGGTAAGTTGCTCTCTTGTTTCTCTCTTGTATTTACATTACTTGCTTGCATGGGATAGAGCTGTTAAATCGTTTTTTTCTGCAGCTAATGTACAGTAAGTTTGAATATGATGGAAAACTCAACCCATATTTCATGGAAGGTGAATTTGAACTTCCATTCTCAAGAATAAGGGCATACATCAATGAGCCAATCACTCCAAGGTTTATTTTTTTCATTGATTTATGTTTTCTTAAACTCATTATATTTATCAAGCCGAGGTTTCCTGTTATGGGTACTGTAATCAATCAGAATCTTCTGGTGAATAAGTTATCACCAAGATCTCTTACTTGGGCTTCCTTTTACTAGTTCATTCGTTTCTTCAAAAATATACTCTATAATTCTGTTTTTATTTGCAGGTTTGTTCATGTGAGCTCTGCTGGGGTTACTCGACCGGACAGACCTGGTCTTGATTTAAGCAAGCAACCCCCTGCAGTACGCTTGAATAAGGAGTTAAACTTCATCCTTACGTATAAATTGAAGGTATATTCATTTCTCAGTTTTTCTCATTTATATTTTGAATTAATGATACTGTTAATATCTCCTAAATTTAAACATCTCTTCAGGCAGAAATCTCATATTCTCGCTGTGTAAATCTTGCATAAAAACTTTTTTTTTCTCACACGAGTTCAACAGTGAAATAGATGGAGATGTTATTAGTAGAATTCAAGTTGGATGGTTGAAGTGGAGGAATACATCCATTATGTGATAGAAAAGTTCCAAAACTTAAGGGAAAATTTTATAAGATGGTGGTAAGACCGCAATGACTTATAATGCAGAATGTTGGCCAATAAAGAGAAGCATAAGACTAAGTTAAGTATTCTGAGAGATGAGGATGCTTTCGGTGGATGAGTGGCTTTACTCTTAGAGATAGAATGCAAAATGAGTATGTTAGGGAAAAGTTGGAGTAGCTCCGGTGGTAGATAAGATTAGGAGAGTCGCCTTAGATGATTTAGACATAAAGTCACGTCCGATGACGATTAGTAGATCATTAGATTTGCTTATGTTAAGAAAGGTAGAGGTAGACCTAAAAGACTTGGTTAAGATATATAAAAATGATCTTAGTATACTTGAATTAAATGAGAATTTGACACTAATAGGGAGATGGAGCGAAGGATTCATGCCACCCCTAGTGGGATTAAGGCTTGTTGTTGTTGTTGTTGTTGTTGTTGTTGTTGTTGTTGTCACACGAGTTCAACAGTCCCCATGCATGGAGAAGTCTCTCTGCAAAATTGTGATTAAGAAGCTCATCTTTTAGATTGCATGAAACATTTTCGATATGAAACTTTTAATTGAAATATTTATCAAAGTGTTAGAATTGTACAAAAATGGACTGGGATTTGTGTGGTATTGCTCTAGATTTGTTTAGAAATAATGACATTATTGATAGCTAAAATTATATCGATTCAAATGATTCTTTTTTTATCTTTATATGAAAAAATGTTGCTTGTATCATGAGAGAGGAAGGTCTTTTTTGGCCATTAACAGTTGAATCTCCTGTGATTATACTTTGATTGGATCCAACTCCTTGTGATCCCTTTTGTTAATTGCCATGACTTGTTTCTTTTATATGCTTCATAAATTCTATGATTATGTGAAGAGCGATTAGTAGTTGTTCCACTTATTTCCTAGAACATTAGTTTAGGTAACTTCTCAGAGAAGAGAATTTATGGATTTTAGTGTTTTTTATCTAATAAGTATACATTAATTAGATACTAATTAAGATTATCAGTTGTCTTCTTAATCCTTAATTTTATTTTTTCAGGGAGAGGATTTAATAAGGGAAAGCGGTATTCCTTACACCATAATAAGACCCTGCGCCTTAACCGAAGAGCCTGCTGGTGCAGATCTTATATTTGATCAGGGAGATAATATAACGGTATTTAGAGTTTCTTCAAAATCATTTTTATTGTATTTTTCTGAATCTTTTCTTCTTTTGGATTCCATATAGTCGATTAGCGTTTGTTTAGCTGTGCTTCAACGCTCTTTCAGAGTATATATAATTACTAATGCCTGAATAATAATAAGGATGTATAAATTTTGTAATGCTTTTTAGGGAAAGATTTCAAGAGAGGAGGTTGCGAGAATATGCATTGCAGCTCTGGAAAGCCCTTATGCTTGTGATAAGACCTTTGAGGTTCTTTATTTCTTCTTCCCTTTTTAGTTATGCATGTCCTCTTTGTCATCATGCCATTGCTTTGTCGCACTGTCGTTATAGTTATCGGTGTCGATATTAGAACACGACCACGAATTTTGAATTTGGGTCAAAGCTAGATTTGATTGAGTATTTAAGAGACTTGAAAAGAATTAAAATCAAGTTATGTTCGAGTCAACCTGATAACTCGAACTGTAAATATTTAACGAATCTAATTCATTAACAAGGCTTGATATGCATAATACATATCCAACAGTGTTTGGTTGCTTTGCGTCATTCAATCTGTACTTTAACATTTTAAGCGTTTGGTTGCAGTAAATTAAAATTATAATGTAATGATTTCAATCTGAAAGGCAGTTTGTGTGTATTTGAATTCGTCCGGTTGGTAATTCATCTGGCACGATGTAAAGTGATGGCGGCCGCCACCGCCGATAATACCTCGCCGCCCGTCGCCGCCGCATGCCCGCGTACCGCCGGTCGCCAGCGCCGCGCCCCGGATGTCAAAACGGTTCTTTCATTCATTTGTCGGCCAATAAAAAAAGAAAGTCGTGAATTTGTAAAGCTCAACCAAACTATAAAGTATCTTACATTGAATTTCTTTTATCTTTCTTTATCTTCTAAATGTAGGTAATCAAATCAACCCTTAATGTTTGTTAACTCTATATTTTATATTGAGCTGTGGTTTTGTAAACTTTTCAGGTCAAAAGCACCGTTCCATTCAGTGAAACATTCACAGTGGATCCGGTCAACCCACCCCCAGAAAAGGACTATAATGAATATTTCAGGGCTTTGAAAACCGGAATAACCGGAATAACCGGAAAGGAGTCGCTGGAGCCGAGACCAATGCCGGTTTGAATTTTTATTTTATTTTATTTTTTGTTATTCAGATTTGAAAATCACATCCAGGATATATAACTTTATAATATTTTATCCTTTGTAATATATAACAGATGCTAATACAATCGTTTCAATTAAGTTAGAACTCTTGATTGCATAGCACATAATTCTTATGCATTTACAAATCTATCCAAAATTAAATATTTATTTATCTAATATATTCCTTTACTTTAAAAGTGGATTACATTTTAAAATAATGAGTGATGATGATAATCTTAATATGATATTGAAAAATGAGATGTTATATAGGGGTTGTTTAGTTGCTTGAAAAAAGAATGTTGTGTAAAAAGAATGCAATGTATTTGAATTAGTTTAGATTGTTTAGTTGGGAGTTTTATAAATTCATGAATTTATTTTTATTTTATTTTTCTATTTGGTTAAATAAATATAAAGTATTTTGAAGATTTGGCGGTGGTAATGTCGGGTGGTGGCGGGGCATGATCTTTTCGTTGGCCGTTAATTAATTCCGAATTAAATTGAATTACCATAATAATTATTTTGTGAATTTTAAATGTATTATAACATTTTGAAATTTTATTTTACATTGTTTCAAATATCAAAAAATCTAAAATCTTTATATTTTTTTTTACTTTTGATTCCAACTAAACAGTCTCATAATGTAAAACTTAAAATTTGGGTATTAAATATATAAATATGTAAGAATTGTGTAGCATGCATGTAAATCTTTATATTTTTATTATTAAATTTTTTATGCCAAAAATCTCATATATTATATTACGAGCTACTTTCAATTTATTTAATAGTATGTATATGTATAGATAATAAAATTTTTTACTATCTATTATTATAAATGTTCTAACACAATACTTTTTATAATCAATAAATTAATATTTCACTCACAAAATTGATGCACTTGCTCAACCACTCAAATTTTATTTAATAAATCTAGATCATTATTAAATGTTGCTTTTGATTTCAGCTAAATAAAATTTGGATATTTTAATTTTAAAATAAAAATCTAAATTTAGTCTTAAATTAAAAATCAGAGCCGTTTATTAAAATTAATTATACATTTTTATTTGCTTTAATTTTTTTTCTTTAAATATTTATTTGTTAATATTTGATTTTTATAATAATGCAAAATATAAAAAAGAGTTAAAGGATATGTACCATGCTGATCCAAAGCACTTAATTTATTTATAAAATTATGTAACCTATAATAAATTAAATTATATACGCATGCATTTTTCTATTTCAATAATCCTTATAATTTTAAAAGTATTTTAATATAATATATTATTATCTTAACATTGTTGTTTTAAAATAAGTTATTTTTAATATTATGCACTGTACTAATCACTAACAATGGAAACCTAAACATATATTTATTAAATAAAATTATTTAAATCAAATCATAATAAGAGTGTTTTTTTCTGGAATATTGTATATATAAACGGATTATTTTTTTTAATGTCTTATTAAAATATTCTTTAAAATTATGAATTGTAAATTTATTTTATTATTTTAAAATTTAAAAAAATTTGAAAATTTGAAAATTAACAATATTTAAAGCATTATCATTTCCTCTTGGCCTTCACGTGCTTAACGTGGGTGGGGAGATTCTTAGCTTTTATCCCTGTGTGGTTTGGATTCGTTGAGAAATGAATATATGGTAAAATAAATATTATATAATTGAAACATAATATATTTAATATTTTTTAGAATTATTTAATTATATGTAATGTAAATAAAAATATTTATTTTTTTGTGTTTAATTTATTAAAATTTTGATAAATTACTTAATTAATAATAAAATATATAGATCTAAATATTCTTTATTACTATTTAAAATTTACTAAATAACTTAAATAAAACTTAATTAATTCTGTCAATTTGGATTAAAACTTTTAAATTAAATTATATTTTTGATTATATAAAATATTTAAATTTTTAGTATCAAGTAATCAAGTAGTTTTAATTAAAATTAAATTATAATTCGAATTTCACAAATTTAAAAATTGAATATTATTGAAATTAGGCTTGAACTCGACAAAGGGCTTACTGGTTCCCATTTAATAGCAATTAACGAAAAAGTTTTGGCATTTAATTACTTTCAACTACAAAGCGTCAAGAGCGAGTTCCTACTTCCACTGAAAGACGAATTAACTGTAAAATACCCAAATTAACCTCCCAATAACAAACATTAGAATTCAAATAACCCATAATTCTAGTGGTCGTTTCGTAATTCCAAACTTCCATCGTCCCTCCCGTGGTTATCTGCGGCCAAGATCTCTCCTTTTTCTTCGACACGGATCTGCCGCGGGAGGAATCAACACAAATACTTCACTTCCGCCCGCGGCGAGAGAGAGAGAGAGAGAGAGGCAGACAGACAGACGGAGAGCAATGGCGTCGTACAGAGCGGAGGACGACTACGACTACCTGTTCAAAGTGGTGCTGATTGGGGACTCGGGAGTGGGAAAATCGAACCTCCTGTCGAGGTTCACGAGGAACGAGTTCAGTCTCGAGTCGAAGTCCACCATTGGGGTGGAGTTCGCCACTAGGAGCGTCAATGTCGACAACAAGGTCATCAAGGCGCAGATTTGGGACACCGCAGGCCAGGAAAGGTGGAATTTGCTTTTCTCGCTGTCTTAAGTTTCTCTTGATCTGCCTTATGCTATTTCCCATATGCTTTTTAGCTATTTGAGTGCGATCGCGGGCAGATCTCGCTGTAGTGGGTTCTGCATTTGGTTTTTTAAAACGTCGATTCTGTAATGCATCTGTTTAAGACTCGAGGAGCTGTGATTTGCTACTTTTCTGCATTATAACGCTCTAAGCTTGGATTTGTTCTATGCAGTTGTAGATCTGCATCATTTGTTACTTTTTCGATAAATGCCTCATGGATTAATGTTCATGAAGGGGTGGTAGATCTGAAATTTGTCTGCTTTGTTCTGTAATAAACTCTGATCTAGAAATGCACATGATCGGAATTTGACTTTTTTGTGTTTTTGGTAAATTTCTTGTTCTATGGAAGAAGTTATAGGGAAGCATAGTTGAACATTCAATAGGATTTGAATTCATGGTTAAGGAAATCAACATGTTTGAAAAAGTAGATTTTAACATTCCTAGGTATAAGCATCCCAAAGCAAGAAATTTTTGTTTCTTTTTCGTGTGTTGTCCTTTTAAGTGGGCTGTGGTAAAATGTATGCATGCTACCAATTTGAAATTCTTTATTTCCAATCCTGATACGAATCAAGTTAGTAACAAATCACTGTATTTGTGGCTTCAAGTGTGGCAATTTTTTTCCTGTTAAAATGAGTTTGTTTCTTCAAAGTGGCTTTTTTAATTCTTAATTTCATTGATTTTTATTACATTTGAAAGTTACTTAGAGAGTAATAAAGTGCCTTACACTAATGATAAAAAAAATTCAGCTAATCAGTAACTCAGGCATGATTCTTATTCATAGTAAAATAAGCTTAAGTAAATAAATTTCTTTTCCATGCCAGTTGAGTTGTTGGCTGTGGTGTAATCTATTTGTAACGTTTGTGGAAAGCAGCTCTACTATTTTAATGCTGAAAACAGGATCTTTGATCAGCTAGTTATGCTAGTTCGGCACCTTATGATTCATTAAGAAAACCAGTTGATTATTGAGATCTTGTTACTATGATGAGTTTTACATTAGGGAAGAACAAGATATATTAAATTCAATCAAGCATGGTAACTGATAATAGTGAGGGAAAATTATGCATATGTCTAAGGTATGGTTCGCCTTTCACATTTGGTTGCATTTTTTAAACACTTTTTTTTAAAGTTCAACATGGTCCTTATGTTAGTTTGCAATCTTCCAGACTTCCATTTAGGGCATGTTTGCATGGGTTAGCTTGTGACTTTATGATTGAATGCTACTCATCTTTGATAACAGAAATTCCCTACGTGATGTTTAAGTGGTCTCCATATATAGTACAAGTTGCTTTCCATAATAATGGGAAATTCATTGTGTGGGCATTCTTCTTGCAGGTTTTATCTAAAAGATCTAAATCATATTTCCTTAATCTTTTGATTTTATTATATGCAATTGCAGATAGCTGATAATGGGTTCCCACATCGCTGTCGGTAGTAGTCTCGGAAGTCAGTCATCCCCATTAAAGATTAAAATTCAAGAACAAGTTATGTAAATGTGCTAAATGAGCAGCTATGGTGATATCCAAATTCCATGCAAACAAGAACAAACCTACATGGCATGTGTTCCACATACTGTATGGAAGGTAATAATGTACTAATTAAAGTACCTTACAAGACATCTCACATTTGAAGGTTGGTTTGGAAAGTGGAATGAGAGATCCAAGCATACTTCATTCTCACATTTGAGTAATCCATGAGAATATGTTAATAGTCAAAGTCACATTCATGTAGCTAGTAGTTGATATATAAGACAGAGAGAAGTTATAATATTGTAGTGGGATGATAATAGATGAATAATAAATGTAGATAAATCAATCTTCACCAAAGAATTAGGGTAACAAGGTTAACAAATCAAAAACGTAGACCCACCATGTTGATGTGGGCTCCGAAAATTCGCCACCGACACCGACCTCTCGATAAGTTTATTGAATTGAATTGATTGAAGAGAGTATGATTTGAGGTGTCCGTGTAATTTTCATAAGGCAGATGGAATAGTAGATAAGACACTACCAGATTTATTCCTCATTTTGGTAATTTTAGATCCTTCAGTTTCAGATGTACATAGTTAATTATCCCTCCTAATAAGTGAGAGAACTTTCGATTAAGGCGTTGATCGCTTAATGTAGATAAGTGACATATGGAGTTCAAAATTTAGATTATGAAATTCATAATTTACTAAACAGATGGTTGGGGGAATGATGGCGTGCGATCTAGATCCCATGATTAGATCATCCCAGTGCGTCATCCTGGTCTACTTAGTTATGAGGTAGTGAATCCCGACGATGATTCTCAAAGAACACATTAATTGTCGTTAAATCCTTAGACTGAGGTGGGTATTGTTTAAGGGACAATCTTAAATCTACCTTACTGAGGAGGGGTTGTTTGTCTTATCAAGATATCTTCCGATTTCACAACTCAAATGAAGAGCTATAGGAGTAGTCTGGTGCCAGTTTATGATCGTAATATAATAAAGTCGGCCAAACCATCGATCATAGGACTCGAATGCTGCTTCTCTGTGGGCTCTTGCAAGCGGCCGTAGTCGAGGACGTATAGCGTGTATTGAGATTAAGTGAATATAGCATAACATTTGACATTGACTCCATGAGCTGAGTTTTTTAATTTACTCGATAACAATTGTGGAAGGTGGATAGATTGAGTTGGATTTAAGTTTTTAATGATAAAATTTCATTTAAGCGGTTTCAGATTGCTACTTAATTTGATTTGAAAAATTGATTAATTTGAATATGTTTAAGAGCTTTAGATCCTGTCAACTCTATTTAGCTGCTAATCGAAGATTAGATATATGGTTACCTGAAAGAATCAGTTTCTCAGATATTTCTCTGATTTGAAATTCTTATTAGATGTTTTTAGATTTTGTTAACTTCGGACTAAATCCTAAATAACAGGCCATTTCGGATACTTGAATTTAAACATTCAACGGGACTATGCGGGTTATAGTAATTTTAGTTAATTTTATGTTTGATGATTTGATTTCATTTAATTCTAACTTTGGCATTACTTTTGAGACATTAAAATTTGCATTTAAAATCTACTACGTCTCGAGAAGATTTTATAATTTAGATAATTTCCTTAATTAGTGATTTGATTGATTTTGAAAATCGAATTAGAATTCTTTAATTTTTGTATTGAAGGAAGGCTCCATGATTTTTGTAGATTTTGGTTTAGTATTGCATTTTATCTGCTTGTATAAAGAGTTACAGATCCGATGGCGATTCTTTTTGTTTTGAAACTACAAGTTTAAAGGATAATTTAGTTTGTTATTTTAAGACGAAAATTTACTTCTCAAAGTAATTCTCATTTTTCTCCTTTTTTATTCAAGTCTTTTATTCAAACTTTTTTACATTCATTTTCCTCCCTCTTTTATTCAAACTTTCCCGCATTCGTTTTTGCCCCTCTTTTTCTTTAAACTTTCCCGCATTCGTTTTTGCCCCTCTTTTTCTTTTGAAAATAACTCACTCACTACCTTTTCTAATTTCTATAAATAAGACTAAGAGGGAGTCTCCTATTTTATTCTATTTATTTGAGGGGTTGGAGTTAGGACATTTGAAGATGATTAGAAATTTTAGTGAGCTTTCAACTCTTAATAAATTTTGTAAGTGCTTTTCACCATTCTTTTTATTTTGTTTTATTTTTATGTTTGTTGTATGTTATTTTACTTTCCTCCTATTTTTTTTTTAAGTTTAGAAATTAGACAAAAATTTGGTGATATTTTCGTCAGGGAAGGGACATTTAAAGGTGTTGGCACTTACTGACACGCCGGTCTGTGATGCCACTGATCGATTCACAATCGTTGCCGTCACGATGAAAGCAAGAGATCTTCAAACTCTGAAAGAACACATATATATATATATATATATATATATATATATATATATATATATATTCATATTCACAGTTCACACACATATTACATTTTTGCCGCATTTCTTCGACAAAGGAAGAAAGGAGTTAGGTATCAATTGGGAATGTAATCTGAGAGTCACAAATCAAGAAGAATTCTTTATTGATGTTCTTGGTTTCGCAAAAGAAAGTTAAACTAAAGCAAAGGGTATGATGTCGAATAAATGGAAGAATTACCGTTACGATGTTCTTTGCTGAAAAACAGGGATGGGATGGGGAGAATTTACTGCGGCAATGGCACAACTTCTTTCAACAATGGGCCTTTAACATCTGCGAAGGAGGGTCTTTGGAGTGGGTGGGTTGTGAATTTGAACAATCGAGTGAAAAATGCAGAAGCGCGATATGAGCGGAATCTGAGATGTATGCGCCCATGATTCGTTAATGATCGGAAGGAATGGGAAATCTGGCCGGGACGTCGAATAATATGCTTAATGATCGTGTCTGAGCGATGGTCGTTTTGAGGCCGACGGACGCGATAAAGTGAGAGGAGACGATTCAGCCAGAGGAGTTTTCGACCAGGAATGCTGAAGGGGGAGAAGCGGGAGAGAGGAAGAGAGAAACCAACCGTCTTTTCAGTTGAAGGAAAACTGAATGGGAGAAAGAGGGGGAACGGTTGAGCATGGGAGAGGGTAATTTAGGGATTTTAAATAACTTTTAAATTAAGTAATTGTCTTTAAATTGAGTTTTACGCCGACGCGATTAGATAATCAATATATATATATATATATCAATATAAGGTTATTAGATGTTTAAAATCGCTTATCCGTTTAGCGACGGAGGGCATTTGGTTGTGTCAAATTTAGTCCATTTCAAATGAGCGTCCGCTGACCGCTTTCGATTTTTAAAGCGACTCGTCCAATTGAGTCGCAGTATACTTGATATGTTTCGACGTCGAAGCTAATGACTCGATCAATTTCGCGAACGGAGGTCGTTTGATCCTCGTTGGCGCCTCCTAACCTCGGTATGCGTGCAGACGCGTTGACGACTTCAGCGTTTGCTCGTTTGATCATCAAGTTGTCCAATATTTATATCCTGACCAATTTTGACGTTATGAACGCGATGACGAAGTCCGTTCGTTGATCGTAGGTCATTTGAGTTGATTTTGGACGTCACCCGCATTGATCTCGATTTCGCGCTGTCACTTCAAATCATTTGACATTTCGACTTGACTTGTCTAAATTGCGCAATCATTAGATAGATTTGCGTTTGTTATCGCCGTCAATTTAGCGAATGAGAATTCGTTTGATACTTGTGCCATCGACTTATCGTCGCAGTATGTTGATGGCTTGGCGACTTGATCGTTGATCATTAAATTATACAATATTTATATGACGCTCAATTCGGCGTTCGAGCGATGGCGAGATTCGTTATCGATTGAGTTTGAGTTGATTTGGTGGCGTCTTCACATTTTCGACATCTTTCGACATTTGCAACTCGTCGAATTAAGAAGACGACCTTATTTGATAGTTTTCAATATTTTGAAGCTCTCCATTTCATAAACGGAGTCGTGTTTGGTCATCGTGTCAGCCGCTCGATATGCGCATCGACACTTTGATAGATCGATGGCTTAATCAAGCTTCGTTAGATTTTGCAATATTTATATTCGATTCGACTTTTTTTGAAGCCGGCGAATTCGTTCGCCGTCGGTCGTTTCGACCATTTTCGGTGATGTTCGGCATTTAGCGTCACTTTCCGAAGTCAAATTAGGCTTGTGGCTTCGACTTAATATTGCATGTATGGAGGTCATGATTGCTAAATTTCATATTTTCAAAACATGATCTTACAATGTTCATTTTCATGCCATTAACAATTCTAATGCATGAATTTTCAAAGTATAGGAAAAGATAAAGGGGAAGCCAAGAATTTTAATAATATGATGCTTGAATTCTTCTCCAAAGGTGAATGCAACTACTTGTGTGCATGAATTCTATGTTTAGTCAAATCTTTCATGCACATGAAGCTTGACAAGGGGAGTGATTTTTTCTTAAGGAGGGATGAATCTAATCCTCATGCATCCATATTGAATGTGCAGGTTTATATAAACCTTCTATGTATGCATTTTGAATTTGAAAGGTCACATGAAGCTTCCATGAACCTTAGTTTGACTCTTCATCTTTCTATCCTTGTGTCTTGATTTAAATTTGACTTTGAGACTTTCCTTGGTTGTCAAGCAAGGAGTGGACTAAAATTTATGAAGCTTAGACATTTCTCCCTTAGATTGAACATATATTTCATGTCTTGTTGCATGGACAACAATTAATGTATTGAATAACCACCAATTGCGTGGATATTTTTTTAATAATATAATTTCACCACTACGTCTCCACTTTTGCATGGAATGAAAATACATTGCCACAATAACTCCTTTCATGAGGAATACATAATATTACAACTAATCATTATAATAATTATATTAGATATCATATTATTAATAATCTTATGGCAGAGGACATTTAACTTTATATTCCTTGTGTTCTCTCTCTCTCTCTCTCTCTCTCTCTCTTTATCTCAACTTAGATCTTTTTGTTACTTGACATTAAACCAACTCAGCTTTGTTGATGGATTCCACATTACGTAATGGATTTCTTTGAAAGGATTGAAACTATGCATTTTAACTAGTCCTTGCCCCAGCTCTAGTTGTTGAGCAAATTCTATCAGATAGAGTTATAGCAGGTCGTTCGGGCGGGGAATATTAATTTGTTTTAATGGAGAAGCCATCCACGATGATATGATTTATGGGTCTCATTAAGATCTTCAACACGCCTCCCTTAACTTTATGGATGAATACTTTTTAAGTTTTCATGCCCCAAGAGGAGTTAATGATGATCATTAGATTTGATACAACAACAACAACAAGCCTTAATCCCACTAGGTGGGGTCGGCTACATGAATCCTTCGTCTCCATTGTGTCCTATTATGTGTCAAATTCTCATTTAATTTGAGTATACTAAGATCATTTTTTATACATCTTAACCAAGTCTTTCTTAACAAAAATCTAATGCATCTACTCTCCTAATCGTCATCATCTACCGACGCTTTATGTGGCCAAACCATCTAAGCGACTCTCCCTAATCTTATCTACCACTGAGCTACTCCAACTTTTTCCGAACATACTCATTTTGCATTCTATCTCGGTAAAGCCACTCATCCACTGAGCATCCTCATCTGTAACACTTAACTTACTTTATGTTTCTCTTTATTGGCCAACATTCTGCACTATAAGTCATTGCAAGTCTTACCACCATCTTATAAAATTTTCCCTTAAGTTTCAGTGGAACTTTTCAATCACATAATAGGCCAGATGCATTCCTCCACTTCAACCATCCAACTTGAATTCTACTAATAACATCTCCATCTATTTCACCATCATTTTGAACAATAGAGCCTAAATATCAATCGCCACTCTTATTAATGACTTGATCACCTAAAGTCACAACACTACTACTAAAATTTCTACAACTAAAATTACACTCCATATATTCGCTTTAGATCTAAAACTAAAACCTTTAGACTCTAAAGTTGACCTCCATAATTCAAGTTTCGTTGGACCCCTCTAGTCTTATCAACAAGAAGAATGTCATCAAAAAAAGCATACACTGGTACATCTTCTTGTAAATGCCTCGTAAGAACATCCATAACTAAAGTAAAAGATAAGGGCTTAATGTTGATCCTTGATGTAATCCAACAAATAGGAAAATAGTTTGTCAATCCTCCTTTGGACACAAGTGATGCTCTAGTATACATATCCTTAATGACTTGAATATAACCAATATTAATTTCTTTTTGTTCTAGAACTCTCCAAAGAACATCTCGAGACTTTATCATAAGCTTTCTCTAAATCAATAAATATCATATGTAGATCCTTTTATTTTCTATGCTTCTCCATCAAACCTCTTAACAAATGTATAGATCCATAGTAGATCTACCCGGCATGAAACCAAACTGACAGAGAAACTTCAGATCACATCGTAACCTATGCTCAATTACTTTCTCCCATAATTTTAATGTATGGCACATTAACTTAATTCCTCTATAATTTGCACTCTTGTGCATCACCTTTATTCTTAAATATAGGAACCAACAAACTCTTTCTCCACTCATCCGCATCTTTTAGTCTTTAAAATAACATTAAAAAGATTTGTAAGCCAAGAAATTCTCGATCTCTAAACATTTCCACACTTCTATTGGAATATTATCCGGCCCATGCTTTTCCACATTTCATTTTCTTTAAAGCTTCACTAACTTCGAGATTAATACGACGATAAAATGAAATTTCTATTTTGTTTAGGTATTACTTAAAATCAATCGATTTCTGATCCTTCATTGAAAAGTTTATTAAAATACCTCATCCACCTATTTTCAATATCTTTTCTAAGAAAAGCACTTTATTATTTTCATCCTTAATCCTCACTTGAACTATGTCTTTACTTCTATCTCATTGCTAACTTATACATACATCTTTCACCTTCTTTGATCTAATCTATTGATAAATCACTAAAAGCTAAATTTTTGATCATATATCGCTTAATCTCTACAGGCCATTTTTTATATCTTTCCCAATTCTCCGAAGCTTTTACATCTAAACCAAGTTTTATAACAATGCTTCTTCTTTATCTTTTCAGACACTCGACTCCACCAACTATTCTTATTAAAAGAAGTTTTTTTTGATTCGCCAAGCACATCTTTAGAACTTATTTAATAAAGACTTGATACTTTTTTCCACATAACGCATTTCCTTATGAACATCCCAAATTTTAATTTCTTTGCTCTTAAAAATATTTTTTATTTGTGTTCTTTAAGTGTCCCCATCTAATCCTGTGGACAATAATTAAGTTTATTTTTTCTCTTACAACCTTTCATCTTAAAATCTAAAACTAATACCGACTTTAAAATTTCACTGAATAACCTTACAATCTTTACAATCTAAACGATCTATTTTTCTTATCAAAAAATAATCAATCTGTTTTACTAGATCCATTTTATAAGTAATAATATGTTCATCTCTTTTCTTAAATAAAGTAAGAACTACAAAATCATAAGCAAAAAATCTAATATACCTACCTTCTTCATTACTACCCAAATCCATAACCACCATGAATACTTTTAAAATCTTCTACCACTCTACCAACATGTCCATTTAAATCTCCCCAATAAATACTTTTTTCTTCAAGAGGTCTTTTGTATTAATCCTCTAATTCATTCCAAAATTTTTCAACTTACCTCCAAACCTACTGGAGTATAATACACTTATAACATTGATAATCTTATCAACAATAATCTTTAAAGCTATAATTCTATCTCCACATCTATTAATACTTATAACATTATCCTTCAAACTTTTATCTATAATCACACCTACACCATTTCTAGTTCGACTTTACCCAATACCAAAGTTTAAAACCTAAACTATCAATCCTTACCTTCTCCCCAACCCATTTAGTTTCAACACATAAAATATTTATCTTTCTATGAACCATAATATCTATTAATTCCATTAATTTACCGTAAGAGTACCTATATTCCAAGATCCTAACCTAATTCTCCTATGGACTAACTCGCATCCGCCATAATGTGGGAACTGCTTATTTAACATCAGCCCGCCGATGCAATGCTCTAACATATTTTTTCATCAGATTCAGCCATACGCCGCTTCGTGGGACGCCTAGATTAACACAATGATTTAAAGGATTCATGTCATGATTATTTCGACAAATTTAGCCGCTTCGACTTCGCTCACACTTTATCAGTGACATTTTGACAAATTTTAATCAATTCCTAACAACCTCCACTTTTGCAGACTTGGGACCGGCAATGGTAGATTTGATGTGGTTAGTAAATTAATTATTCTCTGTCTTTATTATATTTAGGGAATAATTAGATCTCATTTTGCTCGGTTTGTTTCCTTGTATTTCTTTATTAGGATTTCAATTGTACTATAATTTTTGTTTCTATATTAGCATGACTCTTAGAGTTCTTCACCGAAGGAGAAGGGACTGTGTGCACCCTATCTAAAGGTTGATAGTGATGATGTATAATGGTTTGCTTTTAAAAACATTTCAGAGGAACTAAAAAAAAAGCTATTTTGATCGTTGAGATTTGAACTGTTTTGGGTTATGTTTAGGATGACTTCAGCTGTCCATAAATATTATTTGTGAAGCTGTTCTGAAAAAAGCTAATTTTTTGGACGTTGTTTTTAGTTTTTAACAAAGTTAAACATTAAAAAAAAACATTTTTTATCAGAGAAATTAAAAAAAACATTAACAGAGTTGCAACCAAATAAAAGGGTGGCTAATCATTGAAAAACAATCCAAACGAGATTATATCTTCTTTATCTATTCTTACTCGTTTAAGTTGAGAAGCCAGCTTCTTCAATCAAGTTATTCTACCTGCATGATTGAAGATTTAGACCTTCATCTTGATAGCTACAGCTGAAGCTTCTCCAATACCATTTCAATTCACGCAGGTATCGCGCCATTACCAGCGCTTACTATCGAGGAGCTGTAGGTGCATTGCTCGTCTACGACGTCACTCGACACGCCACCTTCGAGAACGCCGAGCGATGGCTCCGCGAATTAAGGGACCACACCGATCCAAACATAATCGTCATGCTCATCGGAAACAAATCCGACCTCCGTCATCTCGTCGCTGTGAGCACAGAAGATGGCAAATCCTTCGCCGAAAAGGAATCCCTCTATTTCATGGAGACCTCTGCTCTCGAAGCCACCAACGTCGAGAATGCGTTCGTCGAGGTCTTGACGGAGATCTACCGCATCGTGAGCAAGAAGATAATCGATTCAGGCGATGATGGGGCGAGTTCTGTTCCCACCAAAGGGGAGAAGATTAATGTTAAAGATGATGTATCAGCTCTCAAGAAAGTTGGCTGCTGCTCAACTTGAAGAGAAGTGCTGAAACTATATAGCTTTATTATTAGTTTGTAGCATCTTCACATTTTGCATCTTTGAATCATTTTCTACTGTGTTCTTGAAGTGTCAAGCATTCTCAGTGAAGCTGTGTGATTTAGGAATGAAGCGGTAGTATTAATTGTGAGGAAGATGATTTATAGTAAAAATATTTATGTGGAATCCATCTTATCATTTGTCTGAACTTGTACTCTGGGGAGTCTTTTATTTGTATAATATTTAGTTTAATTTTGTTCAGGTTGTTTGTGTGGTGTTGAGTGGTCGCCATTGTTGATTTCTGTTCATCTGGTCTTTTCATTTGCCTTCTTGGTCTCTAGTAAGCGGTTAGAAAAGGTATACATTTGTATTATACTATGATGCATAGACATCAATACGGAGATATGAACACGATACAATATAGATACGAGATATTTTTTATTTTTTAAAAATACAAGACATGAATACGTGTTGGATATGATATTATAATAATAATTAAGAATAATTTATATAAATTAAATAGAGAAAATTTAAAAAATAATAATAAATAAGTTATTTAATTATTTGTAATAAATATATTTTATTATTCTCTTTTTTAGCTCAAATATTATTTTCTAAATTTTTAAAATTCTTTACAATAATTTAAAATATAATAAATTATATTTAAGATATTTTTTAAATAATTTTAATAATTATCAAAAAATTATGTCTCTTTAATTTTTAATATTATTAATTTATATTTTTTCAAAATGTATCCTCAATAACATATGTACATCATAATTTTGTGAGTTTATACACAAAAAAAATGATGGATTTACATACATGTCACATAATTTAGATATATTTATATATCTAACATTTAAATTTTAATATCATAAAAAATTGTCATTATCACTTTTCTTTTTAAAAATGAAATGCATTTTAAAGAAAAAATTATATATATATATATATATATATATATATATATATATATATATACATATATATATATATATATATATATATATAAAGAAATATATATATATGTAAATACCTAAGAATTATGTGGTATGTAGGAAAATGTTCTTGAAAAAGTTTGGGGAATTTATGTATATATGAGAAAAAGTTTTATATATTTATATTTCTAACACTTAAATTTTAATATTTACTTTAGGGTTACAAAAGAATTGAGTCAAGTTCAATCTTGTCTATCATTATTGAGCTCGAGCTTTATTTGACTTTTTTAGGATGGTGTTCAAGTTTGAGCTTCTTTATCATTATTGAGTTTGAGCTTGATTCGAGCCTGTTCAAGAGGTCGGATTAAATTGGATTATTGAGTCTATTAACTTATAACTCGTTTAATGAAATAAATAAAATTTAATCAAAATTTAATCGAATTTGTTCGCAAGTAGTTTGTTGATATATATATATATATATATATATATATATATATATATAATATATATATATAAACGTTATTAAAACTTGTTAAGCTTAGAAAAAATAAAAATTTAAATAGTAATAATATTTGCAATTAGTCAATCTCTTTTAACTATATTGTAAAATTTAAACGATATTATTTAAACATAAATTAAAATTATATGTTAAGCTTTTCATTTAAGAATCAGATTACCAATGCTCATTCAATTTTAATCAAATAATCATAAACGTTTAATCTAGTGATTGTCAAACACTCGGTTCATTTGAAGCCTTAATTTTCTTATATAATGTCAAAAAAAATTTACATCAAATCAAAAATATTATTATCATTAATATTTCTAAACTTAAAAACACCTATGTAGATTTATATATATTGGTGTGATTGTAACATTAAATGTGCTATATAAATAAACATTAAAATTTAGATATTAGCTATATAAATACATGATAATTATTGTATGTATCTAAATCATCTAAAATACTAATAAATACAATACACGCATGAATGTGAATTTAATCTAATTTATTAGTACTAAAGTCATCGGCTCTTAAAAGGTATTATGTCATGAAAATCATAAAACCTTTATTTTATGTGATTGTTGCCATTTTTTTTTTCAGCCTTACATTAAATGTATAATCTCTTTAATTTCTTATATATTTTTTATTGATAATTATTAATTATGATAATTTTTTTATTTGAAATATAATAGAGATGATAATTTACTATATGACTTCAAAACGACTGAAAGAAGCCAAATGAAATGTGATGAATTTATACTTAACCTCATGTGTAAAAGTAATTAAAAAAAATCAAAAATATATAAATTCGGAGGACTAGAATGAATAAAAAAAATTAAAATTAATAAATCTTTGAGATGAGTTTTCATATCATTTCAAAATGATGTCCTGAGTATATACGGGGTTTATGAAGATTTATAGATATTAAAAATACTCTTAATCAGTTAATAACAACATTATTCAATGGTTAAAATTTAAAATTAGAATTAATTATAAGTATTCACATGACTGTATATTTTATGTATGCATGTATCATTAAATTATAAATGTTAAATCCTAATATATTAATATTTAGATTACATTTTTACACTAAAAATTTAAGATTTTATATTAGAAAATCACTTTTAAATAATAATAGTTTAAAAATATAGATATAATTTTAAATATCAATAAAGCTATTAAAATAGTTAATTATTTCACTCAATTTTAATGAATAAAAAATAATTATTTATTTTCAAATATATTATTCATTTATAAGCTATAAGATGCAAAATAAGAGAAACATAATCCCCAATGCCGACAAGAATTTATTTATGAAAAAGAAATTGGCTAAAAATTTAAAATAAGCACTTTTAAAAATATAATTAGCTAATTATGCATTAAAAAAATTTATAAACTAAAGAAATGCTTAACAAATATACTGCACGCATAGAAGCAACTAAAATATTGTTTTTGAAAAAACTGAAAAGATTGATTATATTGACCACGAACATCGCTATCGTGATTTTTGTCGTCAATAGATCATTGATAAATTATATATTGTTTATTAATATTTTATATTTCTTATGTATTAATGTATATGAAATTATTTATATATTATATATTTTCATTTTAAGTAATTTGCATTTTTTCCTGCGGAATATTGAGATATTTTGTTGGTATTTAACTGTCAAATTTAGAAATTTTGGAGAAGTAAATAAAAGCTATGAATTTGTCATACTGAGTAGCTGTTTCAGCTTGCAAACTTTGTAATGAGATTATCACATCTATTATTTTTTTGCAAATTTTGTAATGATTCATCCACTGTTGCTATTTTGAATCCATACATATCTACAAAGTTGTTGTGTGATCCAAAATCGCATCTCGTCAACATGAAAGTAGTGGAGAATTTCGTCCCAATTCCAAGCGATCTTAGCTATTCTAAATTCGATAGCACAGTGATCACAAAATACCGCTACTAATTCGCGCACAATCCAAAATTACCGTGATTTTTTCGCATTACCAAAATCTGTTATGCAACGAGCCACAATCACCTTTTTAGTCAACATAAAAGTCATGGGAAATTTCGTGTCGATTCTAACGATATCAAGTTTGCTAAATTCCGACAACGGATGACTCCGGTACGACCAAAATACCGCGGCTGGTCACACAATTTAAAACTACGTCGCTGATTTTTTACGCATTGGTGAAATCTACTATGCAATGAGCCACAATCACCTTTTTCGGTCAACATGAAAGTCATGGAGAATTTCGTGCCGATTTCAATGATACTAAGCTCGCTAAATTCCTACAATGGACGACTCCAGTACGGCCAAAATACTGCAGCTGGTCACACAATTCAAAACTGCACCGCTGATTTTTCGCGCATTGGCAAAATCTGTTATGCAACGAGCCACAATCGCCTTTTTTGGTCATGAAAGTCTTGGGAAATTTCGTGCCGATTCCAACGATATCAAGCTCGCTAAATTCCGACAACGGACGACTCTGATACGGCCAAAATATCGCGACTGGCCCACAATTTTTTTTAAAAATTTTTTTCTTTGGAGCCACTCGCCCTTTTAATAGGCGACTGTGTAGTTTCAAAAAAAAATAAAATAATGATTAATCCGCTAATTATATTTTTAAATATCCTTATTTTAAAAATTTAGTCAAAAAAATAAATAAATAAATAAATATTTATCTTATCAAAAGAAAATTCAGAAATTTATTTTCCAAAAACAAATTTAATTGCGGCGATTCATCTTTGTAACGAGTAGCTGTTTGAGCTTGCAAACTTTGTAATGAGATTATCACATCTATTATTTTTTTGCAAACTTTGTAATGATTTATCCACTGTTGCTATTTTGAAATCCATACATATCCACAAAAGCTGTTGCGCAACAGTCCAAAATCGCATCTCTGCGTCAACATTAAAGTCGTGGAGAATTTCGTCCCAATTCCAACGATACTAAACTCACTAAATTCCGACAACGGACTACTCTGGTACGGCCAAAATACCGCTGCTAGTCGCACAATCCAAAACTACACCGCTGATTTTTTGCGCATTCCCAAAATCTGTTATGCAACGAGCCACAATCACCTTTTTAGTCAACATAAAAGTCATGGGAAATTTCGTGTCGATTCTAAAGATACCAAGCTTGCTAAATTCCGACAACGGATGACTCTGGTACGACCAAAATACCGCGGCTGGTCACACAATTTAAACTACGCCGCTGATTTTTTGCGCATTGGTGAAATCTGCTATGCAAGGAGCCACAATCACCTTTTTGGGTCAACATGAAAGTCATGGGGAATTTCGTGCCGATTCTAATGATACTAAGCTAAATTCCTACAATGAGCGACTCAGTGCGGCCAAAATCTGCGGTGTCGCTGATTCAAAGCATGATTGATTTTTCGCGCATTGGCGAAATCTGTTATGCAACGAGCCACAATCGCCTTTTTTGGTCATGAAAGTCTTGGGAAATTTCGCGCCGATTCCAACGATATCAAGCTCGTTAAATTCCGACAACGGACGACTCTGATATGGCCAAAATACTGTGACTGGCCCACAATTTTTTTTAAAAAAATTTTTCTTTGAAGCCACTTGCCCTTTTAACAGGTGACTGTATAGTTTCAAAAAAAAATTTAATGATTAATCCGCTAATTATATTTTTAAATATCCTTATTTTAAAAATTTAGTCAAAAAAAAATAAATAAATAAATATTTATCTTATCAAAAGAAAATTCAGAAATTTATTTTCCAAAAACAAATTTAATTGCGGTGATTCATGTTTGTAATGAGTAGTTGTTTGAGCTTGCAAACTTTGTAATGAGATTATCCACTGTTGCTATTTTGAAATCCATACATATCCACAAAAGCTGTTGCGCAACAGTCCAAAATCGCATCTCTGCGTCAACATTAAAGTCGTGGAGAATTTCGTCCCAATTCCAACGATACTAAGCTCACTAAATTCGACACGGACTACTGCGACGGCAAAATACTAGTCGCAATCCAAAACTACGCTGCTGATTTTTTGCGCATTGCCAAAATCTGTTATGCAACGAGCCAAAATCACCTTTTTAGTCAACATAAAAGTCATGGGAAATTTCGTGTCGATTCTAACGATACCAAGCTTGCTAAATTCCGATAACGGATGACTCCGGTACGACCAAAATACCGCGGCTGGTCACACAATTTAAAACTACGCCGCTGATTTTTTGCGCATTGGTGAAATCTGCTATGCAAGGAGCCACAATCACCTTTTCGGTCAACATGAAAGTCATGTGGAATTTCGTGCCGATTCTAATGATACTAAGCTCGCTAAATTCCTACAATGGACGACTCGTGCTTAAAATACTATATTTGGTCGACAATTCAAAATCTGGCGTTGATTTTTTAGCGTGCGAAATCTGGTTATGCAATGAGCCACAATCGCCTTTTTTGGTCATGAAAGTCTTGGGAAATTTCGCGCCGATACTACGATATCAAATCTTTAAATTCAGAATGATGGGCGACTCGATACGCCAAAATCGCCTTGCCCACAATTTTTTTTTAAAAAATTTTTCTTTGGAGCTACTCGCCCTTTTAACAGGTGACTGTGTAGTTTCAAAAAAAAAAATTTAATGATTAATCCGCTAATTATATTTTTAAATATCCTTATTTTGAAAATTTAGCCAAAGAAAAATAAATTAATAAATAAATATTTATCTTATCAAAAGAAAATTCAGAAATTTATTTTCCAAAAACAAATTTAATTGTGGTGATTCATCTTTGTAATGAGTAGCTGTTTGAGCTTGCAAACTTTGTAATGAGATTATCACATCTATTATTTTTTTGCAAACTTTGTAATGATTCATCCACTGTTGCTATTTTGAATCCATACATATCCACAAAAGTTGTTGCAACAGTCCAAAATCGCATCTCTGCGTCAACATGAAAGTCGTGGAGAATTTTGTCCCAATTCCAACGATACTAAGCTCGCTAAATTCCGACAACGGACTACTCTGGTACGGCCAAAATACTGCTGCTAGTCGCACAATCCAAAATTACGCCGCTGATTTTTTGTGCATTGCCAAAATCTGTTATGCAACGAGCCATAATCACCTTTTTAGTCACCATAAAAGTCATGGGAAATTTCGTGTCGATTCTAACGATACCAAGCTAAATTCGAAATGACGGATGTGACGATCGCGGTACACAATTTAAAACTACCGTGATTTTTTGCGAAATCTGATGCAAGAGCCACAATCACCTTTTTCGGTCAACATGAAAGTCATGGGGAATTTCGTGCCGATTCCAGTGATACTAAGCTCGCTAAATTCCTACAATGGACGACTCCAGTACGGCCAAAATCGCGGTCGCATTCAAAACTGCGTGATTTTTTGACATTGGCGAAATCTGTTATGCAACGAGCCACAATCGCCTTTTTTGGTCATGAAAGTCTTGGGAAATTTCGCGCCGATTCCAACGATATCAAGCTCGCTAAATTCTGATAACGGACAACTCTGATACGGTCAAAATACCGCGACTGGTCCACAATTTTTTTTAAAATATTTTCTTTGGAGCTACTCTTCCTTTTAACAAGTGACTGTGTAGTTTCAAAAAAAAAAATAATGATTAATCCGATAATTATATTTTTAAATATCCTTATTTTAAAAATTTAGCCAAAGAAAAATAAATAAATAAATAAATATTTATCTTATCAAAAGAAAATTCAGAAATTTATTTTCTAAAAATAAATTTAATTACGGTGAGTGTGGATCGAACACGCGACCTTCAGATCTTCAGTCTGACGCTCTCAACTGAGCTATCCCCGCTTTGATATAAAAGTAAGAATAAGACATTATTTAAACCATTATTATAAATAAATAAAAATTAATAAATAAATAATCTATTTTATATGTTCTCAAATCACATAAATTTTTTAATATGAAGATAAATAAAACATCGTGTTAGAAGTGACTATTGATAACAAATGATTTTGATACTATATAAATGCATATCTTTTTAATACATCAAAATTCATGATATATAAATTTTTTTATTTTATTTATAAGTAAAATTAAAAATATTAAAAAATAAAAATATAACCAATATTATACAAAAAGATGAGACATATATAACTTGAATCATGTCATCTAATAATCAAATTTAAAATGATTTTTTAAGGGCTAAGACCTAATAAAACGAGTCATATAGAAACCAAATTTATCTAATTGCCCTTAAAAATCTATGAACATTGGGTTAGTTTCACTCAATCAGTAATTGAAGCTCTTACTAATGCTAGTAATATAGCAAATTTATATATTATATAAATATCATCATTATTATTATTATTTTATTTTAAAATGATAGGTAGAAATTTATAAAATATGCTTTATTTATTTCGTGACTGGTGAAAAAAAAAGAAAAAAAAAGTAGAAGCCAAGCACTTAGTCGCTAGAACGTGGTTCACGAGGCACAAATAATTTAGAAAAAAAGAAGAAGATGAATTTACATTCATAACACACAATTCTTATATATTTATATTTGGCACCTAAATGTTTATATTTACTTAAAATAACATTCAAATCTTCATTATTATATAAAAAATATCACCATCATTACTTTTAAAATGTCAAATATACCTTTTTATGCATAAAAAAAAATACTATTTTTATAAATATCAAAATATAGGCATTAGATATATAAATATATAAATATTATATATTATGTATATAAAGTTTTTAAAAAAATGATACCGAAGCTCAAATTTCTACAATTAGTATGTGAATTGAGTGTTATTAACATAATATTTTTAAATGAAATTAAATAAAAAATAAAAACATCTACAATAACTTACTCTATCCAACACTTTCATTTTTCTTATTTTTTTATAAATATTATTTTACCTATTCAAAATTTTAATACTAATCAAAATGTAATTTATCTTTTAAAATATTTATTTGTGGAGTAAAATTTTGTCAACATTAATGTTAAATAGGGCCTTTTATCATAAGGTGTTATAAGATCTTCTTTGATAGCCTTGATTTTTATGTGATTTTGTAAAATCCATTCATTTTAAGTTCACTTTATGTAATTTAACTATTTCAGAATTATTTTGATCAATCTAATTTTAAAATTACTAAAATTAATTTATCTACATCTATTTTGAAATTAAAATTAAAATTTTACTTTTTTCACTATGATTGTTAATAAAATCAATTTGTCTAACATATATTTTGATAATAATTTAGCAAAATTTTGACTTCTATGCTCTAAAATATTTAGAATATAATTATTGATTCATAGATAAAATTTATTATTTTGATTATCTCACATTATTAAGAACGATCAGACACTTTTTTATAAAAATAAAAGAGGGGAAAAATAGTTTACTAAAAAAATTCTTATGACCTTTTGAATTATAAAATCTTATATCTATTTGAGAAATTTATAATATCGGTTTATGATATGATGTTAATCTTTGGGTATTGAAATCTATAATTAATCTATTCTATCTGCTTTTGAAAGATTTTCTCCTTTTCCTCTTCTTCTCGATCGGACTCTTTCTTCTTCCTGTTCTTCCTTGTTTATTCCTTCTTCTTCACTTGTTCTTGCTTACTTATGTGACTTCTTTGCTTTTGAGTTTTCAGTCAGCTTCCTTCTTCTTCACTTCTTGACTTCTTCATGTTCACTTAGCAAGCTTGAGGAGTGACTATTTATAGATTAGGAGTATTTTACTCATTATTCCCTGTACGAGAATGACTCCTTGATCATTTGATGTATTTTGAGCATTTGGATGCCCAAATGAAGTAATTATGAGATCATTCTTATCATTTCGTCGATTCATTTATAAACACTACATTTGAGAGCTTTTTTTGGGATTTAATTGATGTAAGATTAATGATATTTTAAAGATCTGATTTGTTTATTCAAATCATATTTTCAACATCAAGATTTGCTATGGTGGTATTTTGAGGATATTCAAGAACATAATTATTGATTCATATAAATAAAATTAATTTTTATTCATCTTTTTTAACTCTCAACCACCCTTATCTTATTGTCTACCTTTTTATTTACTATATTATATAAAAAGAGTTATAAGAAAATAGTTGGTAGTCACCTAAATATAAATATGATTTAAAGAATTATTATTATTATTTTTGAAATTATAATAATAACTTAAGAGGTATAGAAAATATAACTATATTTTGAAATATTTACATAAATTCCATCAAATATGTTCTCATTATTTTGAATGTAGATTTAATTGAGATCATTCAACTAGTGTTGCAAGCGAACCAAGCTGAGCCGATCATGTGTGTGTTTGAGTTTAAGCTTGTTTATCATTTTTGAGCTCGAGCTCGATTCGAGCTTGTTAGGATGGTGTTCAAACTTGAGCTTGTTTGCGGTTATTGAGCTCTAGCTTGATTAGAGTTTGTTCCATGCCATTCATTTATTAAGTAGCTCGTTTAAATGTGTTTTAATCATACCTTAATCGAGCTTGTTCGTGAGCAACTTGTTAAATCTAAAAATTAAAAATTTAAATAATTCTATTCATAAATAAACCTTAATCGAGTCATATTTAAGCTCTTTAATGAGCTTATTCATATGCTTTAAATGATATAACTCATGAACATTAATGAATCAAATAAAATATATTCAAATTTATTCATTAATAATCGAGTATTAATAAAAATATTTAAGCTCATTTGATTAATTAATTAAATATTTATGAATGAGTTTTAATCGAATCTTGATATGAGTAGTTTGTTGGATGCTGAGTTTCATTTGCAGTTTTGCATTCAACTGCCAATCAGATAAATTATCTACGTGTCATTCTGTTAGAAACTGACGGGCGTGCCACTGCTGGCCAACTCAGCTGATCAGAAAGAATCCCTTCCTGCCAGGAGAGAATCTACCCATGGTCCCACACCCACCATCCAGACCCTTCCAAAATAAACGACATTTCCCCCAGAATGGGACCCACATTACCAGTCCGTTGATTATTGAACCATTGCCTTTAAACGACAATTAAAATGTGATTATTTTCCCGTTCAACGCTAAGCTGACATTATTCCCAACCGGGTGGCATTTCCGAAAATAAATTGACACCGAGTGGTAATCTCATAAAATGAATCTATCCTACCTGCATAAAAGCGGAGTCCAGCCTCTCGGCGGAGCTATAGTAGCTCTCTAGTCGGTCCCAAATGGAAGCTGAGGACCGCGTCATCGCTCTCTTGGATCTCTACTGGTTCCAAACCCTAATTCTTCGCCGGATTAATCAGCCGCCTCCGGCGCCTGTAACTCTGGCGATCGACTTTGATCCCAACTATGCCGAATCTCTCCCTTCGGAAACTTCGCCACCACCGCCTCCCTCATCGCTTTTACTCCGCCGCCATCGTCGATCTCAAAGCGACGAGTTCGCCCGCTTCCCTGCCATCCAAATCCAGAATCCTAAGCTCCAGACCATTTTCTCTGGCAAGGTCCATGCGGAGCATCCGCATCCGATAGTGCCGCCTGCCGGCGAAATCAAAGAGCGGAGGTGTAAGCGTGATCTGGATTTTCTGGGGCCGAGGAGGCGGAGAATGATGGGAGAAAGCAAGAGCCTCACGGATCTGGAGTTTGAAGAATTGAAGGGGTTTATGGATCTCGGATTCACGTTCTCCGATGCCGAGGCGGCGGATCCGCGATTGATTTCGATCGTGCCGGGGCTCCAGCGTCTTAGGGAGGGGGCTTTGGATAGAGGAGATTCAGTGGAAGGGACCTCCTCGTCGACATCTGATGTTGTTGACGGCGTGGCGCCGAGGGCGCCGTATCTCTCCGAGGCGTGGGAAGCTGCGGAGGTGGAGCAGGAAAGGTGTAATGCTTTTTTGAGGAATTGGCGGATTCCGGTCGCCGACGAGGGGTTGATATGAAAGACCATCTCCGGTTGTGGGCACAGGCGGTGGCATCTGCGGTTCGTTGATTTGCTGTCAGAGTCTCTGATTCGATTATTCCGCTAAGTTCTTCCGCTTATCCCCTCAACTGCTACGGACGATTTTGTAGATATAGTGATTAGAATCTCTCTCTCGATATCTTTCTACTTTTCTGCTTGAATTGTTTGATGTTCAATTCTCGATGACGAGGTTTCGGAAATAACTGTAAATGAATGAAACCTTGCAATCTTCCCCACAATTTATTCAATTTTCTCTGTCGATTTGTTATTTAAATTCGTCAAACGTTTGAAGATTGCTGTTTTACTGTAAATTCAAATGGCAAATTCAGATCTTATTTCTATCACACATACACACAAAAAAGATCGTTGCAGAGATCTTATTGTGGTGGTCGCCTTTTCCATCACCGACTGTTACTGTGGTAAAAATCCTAAATTTTTATACGAAATTATCATCCATCTACTCACTGTGAGAGCTGGACTAATTTGTTTGAACGCAAGGGTTCTGAATATTTTTTATTTGATTGAAGAAAAAGAAATTTAAAATTAAAATTTTTTTTTGTATTTAGAATTCTCTGATAACTTATTTTGGGTATGTTTGAAGTTCATTTCAATCGTACGAATTCTGAATATACTGTGCATGCGTGACCTCCCATTGATGCCCAGGCGATGCCTCCGAACCAATGAAGATGACTGGCATCTGCTAAGGGCGTGCATTATTTGATTTTAATAAAAAAAAATCAAATTGAACTAAAATTTTTGAATAATTTAGTTTGATTTTAAACTCAATAATTTGAATTTTGATTTTAATTAATAAAAATTTTAGTTTTTGGTTTTTATATCGATTTGTTAAATAAAATTTTAGATGGAATTAAATAAATCAAAAAATTATATATAATACGGTATTATTAATTTATGTATAATAGACACATCTATTATATATTTATTTTTATTTATTTTTGAATGTTTAGTAAGTACTTTTTTGGAGGATCATTATTCAATTTTTTAAAATATTTTGATCTCATAATATGGTAATATAATTTCATCAATTTCTAAGTTTAAAACATCTTTCAAATAAGTCTAAATTACTTTTAAATATTTTTTAGTGTATGAAATAATTAATTATATTTTTGATTATATTTATATTATTTTATTTATTATTTGTTCATTATATGATAAAAAATTATATAAAATTTTTTTAAATGTAATTAATTTTGGTTTATCCAAAATCAAATCAAAATAATTGAATCAAATTATTATTTAATTTGTTTAGTTTTAAATTTTATTTGATGGATTGGATTCAATATTTTTAGGAAATCAAATCAATCTATTGTAACATTCAATTCATCCAAATCAATCAAACACGCACCCTAGTATCTGCTGCCAGCTGCACCTGGTTAAAACTTCTCAAGAAAAAAATAAAATAAAAATAAAAAGAGAAATTTACATATAAAAGGCACAATTCTTATATATATATATATATATATATATATATATATATATATATATATATATATATATATATATATAAAAGTGCGTTTTATATGAACATCTCAAAAATAGTCCTCCGTTAACCTAGTTGTCTCTCCGTTTGATAAATGCGGGAATTACCCTTCTCCTTCGTCGTGAGAGCTGCTTCATAAATATCAGCTCTCTCTCTCTCTTCTCCAATTTCGCCATTCTAACTCTTCATGGCTTCCCTCTCGGCAAATCTTCTCACAGCACGCATCTCCTTTCTTCCTTTGTCCTCTTCTCACACTTCCCTTCTCCCTTTACTCTCGGCCCATCACTCTCTCAACTCAGCTATCTTTTCTTCCTAATAATCATCAAATATTCAGAGGCATTTTTTTTAAATTAAGTATGATTAAAAATTTAATTAGGTAATTAAGTATTAATAAAAAAAATTTAAGAATAGATATAGTTACGATTAGTGGCGTATGCACGCCCGTGGCGTATGGCTGTGACAAATTAGTGCTAATTCGGCCCGGCCAATATTTTTTTAAGATGTGAAGCCAGTTGCCCTGGGAGACTGGCTTCAGGTTATTTTTTTAAAAGTGTGATTTTTCCCTAAATAAGTAACAGCGTCACGATTTAGGGCTTGAAATGGTTCGTGACCGCATCAAGTTGATAATAGTTTAATGGATAACAATCATATGAAATTAACCAATTCATTTCAGAAATGGACAAATAATAAGAAGTTCTTTTATGATATTTAATTTAGCGATACATTACTCAGTTTGTATTGAAATAGATAAATAAAAGCAGTGAGCATAAAAGTATCGTCTAAACCCTAAACCGTGTGACATCTTCGTCCGTGCGTGGAATCGCACAACTCAGGCTTAACGCCAGTGCGAGATCATATGGATGGTGGAACATGGCTATATGGCACGCTTCATGGCGTGTTCTTCGCCATCGCACTGCCTAAAAAAGAATAGCAAATATAATAGTGTTAATATTGTAAAATCTAAGTAGTGCATTAGGAAAGAAGAAAGATAAGCATTATCCTAAAAAAATGTCTCCGCATTATTATTAATGAGACACGATAACTTGTAGTTTTAACTACTAGCATTTTCATCCATCATTGTATTTTTGAATCTATCGCATCGGTCGACCTTAGTTAGGTGAAAGCGATCACTCATCCATGCTTGGAGATGGCCAATCGAATGATCGGTAGAGTAAATTCATTTATGTATGTCGTTATGTAGAGTGTATCGTGACACACGCGATATATGGTTCGCCTAAATCCTAAATCGCAAAGAATCACATGAGGATGGATGATATATATGATCGTTATAATTATAATGGCGGGCCTAGCAAATCAACGAATGATTGGTGACCGCATCATGCAAACGCAGCAAACAATCTAATCAATATTCTCGATTCCACACTAGAAAAGCTAGAAACAACCCATTATTGCGCTCGATTTCTATGGTTAATAATGTATACATACTTACAAAAGTCTGGTCAGCAAAGCTGTGCACCATCCCATTATTGACGGTCCAAAAAAAAGTCTGGAAACATTACGTAGATTGAATTATGGTGCACGGTAAAGTACTACCTGGGATTCCATATAAGAAGAGAGTCCTATGACTCTTCCAAATATTACTTTTATTGCCTTCATCCCATGCTTTCATATCTAAACTTTAACATTAATTTGACTCTTCTACCTATAATCTCTACGATCCGCAATGATGAAGTATGTTATGAATTTTGAACTACATGCCATGACCGATGCACTTCTTGCGTGACATATGATTTTCACTAACTCTTATATTCTCCAAGCACTATGTGCCTCTTTGTTTCTGATCTGCATACGCCCAGGTATCGTGTTTAATACAACCCGTGTAGTTCTTCGGTTAGAGCGTTTGGAATTGAACATTATTTACTATGCATCCCAACAATAGCAGAATTACAAACTCGCTTTACTTGCGAACACATACCTTCAACAAGGTCATATTTGGAATTTCATTTCATCTGAGTTCACGGTTGGGCCGTCAAAGTAAACATCGTTGTCCCACTTCCTAGTTTCATCCAGGACATACTCATTTATGACATATGACTCTCCTTTTGTGCGAGTGATTTTATTATTATGATTCATATTCTCAGCAAATAGCTTCTAACGAGCGGTCATCACTAATATCCCGCCGACTCACTGCGAGCCACTTTCGTCATGATACTACTCATCTTCACACTTCACGACGCACGGTTCATCCAAAACGGATAAGATCATCATGCCACATAACTTATAAGTTGAGCAACAAATTATCATATTAATTATTACAAGTATAATCGCGATAAATTTTGACGATATCTTACCTGGAATCAACTCATCATGGCTTTTGTATCCCTGAGGTGCTTGTGCGATGAAATCCATGTGATGTGTTCGGTATATCGACCTTACCGGACGTGATGTGGATCCAATATTAACATCTTCCACTTCGACATACAACTCCAACATCTGACGGGAATCTTCGTCAAGTGTAACTTCGCAAACGTCTATCGTCGATATCTATAAATCCCACCTGGATAACTGTTAGAGTGACTGTGTGGCGCTCTGGATCAATGTGTAAGCTTCTCATAATTTGTTGCTTCAATTCCAGTAAGGTGCTGTGACGCTGAACCTTAAATGGACGATTTCAACCTCCCACATAACTTGGACTGAATTGCTCATTGATACTCAGTTCGCCTCCATAGAAAAGAATCAGTGAAACAAATTCTCTATTCATTCTTGCAAAACAAGTTATATGAATAATGAGAAATTTATATTAATTGACATCCTAATTAATACTACTTTTAGCTACTTAACACCTAAACTTCAACACCAACACAAACCTAAAAATCAAATCCCAAACAAATGTCTAACCATACAACTCTAACCCCAGCGCATTCTATTAATTTATAAATTGATAAAGAAAGTGATTTCTTGTGTTCTGAAGAAGCAGGGAAGTGCTTAAAAATGTAGAATCGCCAAAGGAATTTTTTTTCAAACGAATGGAGCTGTGATCGTCAAAGCTAATGTTGACTTCCAACGCTTTGGTAAATAAAGAGGGAAGTCGTCAAATGGCGTAAAGCGGTCAAAAAAAAGTTTCTATCGAATACCCAGACAAGACGCATCAAGTCGACTACGGCGGCGGAAGTTCCGAGAGGGAGGGGTGGGGAGGACGGTGTCTGGCAGAGTTTGGTGAGCTCAATGGGCGAGAGGAAGCGATTTGGGGCGAAAGAGAGATAGTCGATCGGATCGGCTAATAATATCTTCGAGAGCGCAAAGCGGCGCTCCATCAGTCGATGCTAAGTAGTGGACCCATATCAAGCCGATCCAATTGTGGGCGACGGCCTTTCGCTGATGTGGTGTGGCGTGTACCACGAATGGCGATTAATTCTTAATTTTTTTTATTAATATTTAATTACATAATTAAGATTCTAATGATACTTAGTTTAAAAAAAATTTCATATTCAAACACCACAAAGATTTCACCATGGCTTCCCATGGAATTCAATACTTAATTGTATCCACAACCCTTAGCTCGGTTGGCATATGGCGAGAACTCACGCTGTTCAATTTCTCATTAGGCGAGTGACGAGGGAAAAAAGGGCTCTGGAACGTATAGTAAGTTAAGTCCCGAGGATTATTAATACTAAAAATAATATGCTACTAAGAATTTGGTTCTGTTGCGTTGCATTTCAATATCTTGAATATTGGCGTTGGTTGTAAGTAAAATTCGATGTATTTCAAATATCTGAAATTTCGCCGATTCAAATGGATAATAAATGATCGGCTGGCCGGTATCGTCACTCCGATCCAGTCACATGCGTCGAGCCAGTCTTGTCGTGGTCATTATCAAAAATAATCATAAAATACATTTCTTTATCAGCTTAAAACTTCTTTTTTCTTTTTCGACATTCTTTTCGAAAAAAAACATCCTGACACCCAATCAAACATCAAGATGCATTGATGAAAACTTTGATAAGATTTAGTAAATGGGTAATTAAATGATTTTTTTGAAGAAAAATGAAAGTTTTTTTTGTCTGTGATTGCTCCTAATCAACTATGCTAATGATCTACTTACATTTTCCCTACAAATCAATTTTCTCACATATTTGAAATTTAGTAACGGGCTTCATATTTAAAGCTGGGAAAAGAGAAGGTGCCGTAGTCTCCTCCTGCTAAAAACAAGAACATCATGAACGACAACTGAGGTGGCCTGGCCATAGCCTCCTGCGTCTCCGAGGAGTGCATCCTAGATAGCGTAAGCCAAGAAGAGGAAGAGGCGATGAGGCACTGTTGCGGCGAGCCCTAGAGTTCAAAAGTCTAAACAGCAGGAGGCTTGCTGGCAAGTACGAAGCTACTGCTTGCGCGCCTGAAAGAGAAAGAATGGAGTAATTCATGTATTTATTTAAGGCAAAATTTTTAAAATAAGTATAATTATAAACGTAATTAGCAGATTAGCAGGCCAGTTCTGCGTTTAATTGATCATATTGGTTCGTATGGCATAAATAAACTAAAAAATTTTTTTGACCAAGGTAGTTTGATCATCGAGAATCATTTGAAATTAGTATCGTTGAAATCAACACAATTGTCAACACTCAATGTTGACGGTGAGATTAGCATTGCATAAGAAATTTTAATGTTTCTGGTAAAGATTTTAGTTAGTTGGAAAATTTAAAAAATCAAGAAATTCTCTAAAAGTTAAATAGTCAGTTTATGGTTAAGATGATATTTCTTACATTCTTGGAAGAAGCAATTTACTTAAAGCGGAAATATATTGGATAAATGGTGTCATGCGGTCAATGTACATAGAAAATATAAAGCATGATCTTGAGCAATGCGTCACATGAGTTATCATATGATCTACAATTCTGATGTTAGAGTAAATGGCGGTGCTGCGTGGTGGAAGTCGTCCACTTATAATAATGCGGTGGTCGCCGGGACGATCAGCGCAAGTGATCTTCGCGTCTTTGCATATCATCTCCGGCACTGGTGCCGCCGGTGTCATCGAGAGGTGTAACATCTGGTATCTCCTACGATGGTCTTGGCTTAAAGGGGATTGTAGGGTACAATGCATGCATCTGTAGCATGTAGACGGATGCGTAAGGATACATGGAAGAGCACACCAGTGAAATGGGGTGAACATGCCTTCTGGTTTAGTATGGGTGGTGTGCCATAGGGGTAAGTGTATGGACCGACATTTGGCATGGACGATGGACCTGCATCGAATCACAGATGTAGCGACAAGGCGTGGCGTAGGAGCTCACCGTGCATCTCTCTCTGTATATGATATGTGTATCTCTATGCTATATATGATGTGTATGTATAGAAAGCTCGTGATGCTCAATGCACCTCAGGGGTGGCCATAATGGACAAGGGCTCCTCTCTACATCTTTGCGTCTTCACGCTTAACTGCTCCTCCTTCCTCCGTTGCCATGTTACTTGAAAATTTATTGTTCAGTTAAATACATTCAATTTCAAATTTACATATGTAGCTAAACATGTAAGGTATTACAATTATTTTATTTCATAAAATGCATGGTCAATACGAAAAAAAGATGTCAAATCAAGAAGCAAGCGTAAAACGCATAGTTAGACACATATACAAGATCAAACTAAGAAACACACATATTAAAACACGTAGGCCTGAAAAGCATTTAAAGAAACATTCCCGCTAACAGGATCAAACTAAGAAAAATAAATGATCACATATTACGACAAAGGTCACGAAAGAAAAATGTATAATACAAAGTTCTCGATCTGAGAAAGGAGGCGGTGGAGTATAAGTAAAACACATATGCTTGACAAAAATACTCGCCGTGTGATCTGTTATGCCTTGGATTTTTACATGACCATATTCTTTGATGGTTGTATGTTCTCGGTTGTGTTTGTATATCAGCGGGTCTACCGTCCACCTTCTCACATTTGGTGGTGTAAGTTTCGTGTCTGGCGACCATTCATTAACCGGTCATGATGATGATAACATGAAATTGAGCTTCATGTATGGTACATCGTAGAGTGTTGTGGAGAGCGTAGTGTGGTTTATGTGATGCTGTCCCATCACAGCAATGACATGAGGACATGGAATATGTAGTAGTTGGGGCTGTCTGCATGTGCAAGTACAGACTGCTTGATCTTGCACTTCAACCTTGAACAACATGGAGGACATTATGAAAACTTGGTATTGACGCGTTTATCAGGTGTGGGATCGAGCATCTTCAGCTTCCGCTCATTTCTTTGAGTTGAGCCCTGCGAGCAAAGCGGTGAATCATTCGTCGGATCAGTCGGGTGTAAGCGTTGAAGGCGCAACGGTGTAGAAATTTGATGTAATCAAAGCCTGGATTGGTAACCCACGTGCCCTCTTTAACACACCGTTGAAACACTCTGATGCGTTCGTTGTCATGGTGCCGTAACTTTACCCCCCATTATGGCATAATGTCCACTTTGTCACATCTCTTGCCAGCAGCCACTCTGCAGCTTCTGGTTTGATATTCTTGATATCCGTCATGTAACGTGTGTGAATGTGGATGTCAGTTGTATTTCGCAATATACATTTTTTGAACTATATCAGAATTTCCATCGTTACACGCCTTCTTGAAATTCTCCCCAGGTGGGGTAAGCGGTGGTGATGTTTTACGAATGTAAAATCTCCGCATCCGCACCGTGAATGATGGCGGTGAAATAATGCATCGTGTGCATATAGTTGGAACCAAGTCTTGTAAACTCCTAATAAACTAGGTCCATAACTCATTGCATTATGCTTCAACGATATCAAATGTCAGAGGCTACAAACCATTATTAACATCGATACCAACAACAGTTAGCAATATACCTCTGTACTTTTCCAATAGGAAAGTACCATTAAGACTTCGACTAGTCTGCTGCCAACAACATGGATGGTCCAAAAGCCCAATGCGTTGAAATCGGCGAGAAATGCTTGACGGATTCGATACAGGTATAGCATGGAATCAACAACCATGGATTGAAACGATCTGACTCTTCCTTGTTTCCAGATATAGTTTGTATTGCCTTCCTGTGTGCATCCCATGCTTTCATATATGAAACTCTGATATCAAACTTTGAGTCCATTCGACCAATAATTTTTCTAGGTTTCAAGTCCAATCGATAGGATGTAATAACTAATAAATTGCGAGGTGCATTGCATGTCCGCTCGGCATTGAATGAGAACATGTGTGGTCTGGTACTTGAAATCACCCAAACCACCAAGCCTCTTGCTTGCAGCATGTGACGCCACAAACATTGGGATTATTGCTATGAATCTGGCGTGAACCTCATTTTATTAGAATTACATGTGACATATTCCACATTATTTGTGATTGACCAACCCTGGATTGTAAACTTGAGGTGTCTCTTGTCATGGAAGCACATTCCCTCAGTTAAGTCTGTTGAAATAAAATTATCTTCTAGAAAAATAGAATTTGCTGGGAGACCATCAAAGTTTAGTTCTTCATCCCATTCTTGGGTTGACTGACAAGCTTGAACATATTCATTGTTACTAAATATGTTCTCCTCAAAGGTCATTATTTTATTAGAGTAATCTTTTAATATCTGACTGGTTGCAAAGTTTAGATATTGTTGTTCCCCCATCTCACCTTCACTATCATCTGTGCCTAAACTCATTACGTTGGGCATTGTTTCGTACCCCTCATCCCAGTTTCTAGAGGAGCCACCTCATCACAACGGTACTCATCAATATTTATGAAAGTTGAAGCCATATGATTAACACGAATAGGAGATGCAGATATATCTACATCTTCACTACTGCACATATGAATGTAGTGCTTTAGGTTAAGGTGAAAATTTGAATACAAACAAGCAGTTCAAACAAATCACCTATGATGTGGTCCTTGTGGCGGTAAGTGGTGTTGAGAAGTTTCAATTGCCTGAAATTCATCTGTATAATCATGCCTTGAGAATCAATTTGTTTCATTTCAATATATGACAACAAATTATACGATTCTTGATTGACGACTTCGCAAACTTCATCATCATTTAGTGGTGTAGCAATGAAACTGGCACCAACAGGGAACTTACATATGAGATTAATCCTGAATCGTGTCGAATCAACGTTTAATGATCGCATGATTCGATCTTCTAAAATTAGCCGAGAGAAATTAATATGGGGCGATTTTTTCAATATACGTAAGGAAGAAATCGTCATCACACAAGTTCGCCGCATAATCTGACCAAACATACTATGCTTGAACTCATTTTCGAATCAAATATGTGTATCGGAAGTGAAAATGCTGAAGAGGAGACCAGTTTAAATTAGCTAAATTAATCGTTATCTTATAAAACACAAATAACAAATATATGACGAATATGATACATCTACTCTTTTAATTAGGTCATCAGATGGCTGATGTTTTATGTGAGCAAACTATTTAAGGCGACTCTTTGATTTATACACTCCTTATATAATTTGATAGTAGACTTCTTGTTAGCATTTGGATTTCAAAAATTATTTTGGTAGAAGGATATAAGTGTCGGTCTTTTATTTTCATGTATTGCTTTATTCTTTTTTCTTTGATTTTGTGGTTGCTATACATAAGTCCTTCTAAGTTGATCCAACCTCTTATATTTTACTAAGTGATTAGGCATTCTCTAGATCAAAGTTGTTGGGTGGCACTAATTATAAGTTTAAAAAGTTTATTATAATCAATAATTTCAATATTGTGAAATGAAGATGATAGAATTTGTCAAAAGATAAATTGTTTAAAGTTTTAAATGTGATGGAATCTCTTGTTAGCATAGATGAAAAGAAAAACCTCATTTCAATTTTCTTTAATTAAAAAAAAAAAAGATTTTGTTTGGATTGTGTTAGATCAAAATAAATGATATGTATGCAAAGTAAGACCCTCCATATGATGAAAGTGCTCTTAAACTATCTTCATCTGAAATAATAATAAATTGCCTTTTGTATGTATTTAGTACACCACTGCATAAGCGTTTAGGTGCTTTCTTCGAGTCATTTCAGATTTGCCCTTTATTGATTCAAAATTGATGACAAAGATGAAGATTTTATTTTTATCCAACTATGCTCTACCATTATTCTTCTAGAATCATAATATTACTGCTAGATTGTTTTGAAAAATACACCATTTTTGTGGCATAGTTGGAACTGTTTTTATTATTAGATAAGTTGAGGAAAGTTAAAGGAGACATCCTTACTACGAAGGGATTATTACACTATTTTAGTGGTATAGTTGGAACTGTTTTTATTATTAGATGAGTTAAGGAAAGTGTGAGGAGGCATCCTTACTGCTAAGGGATTATTAATGTAGCCAGGTAGAAGTTTGGATAAAATAAATAAATATAAATGAGACATCAAAATTTAATCCCAAGAAATAGACATTAATCTCAATATTACAAAAATTCATTACTCTTAAAATCTGAATACAAAATGTTATAAGTAAGCCTAAGGATATATTTGTGATATCTTTAATTGTATAACAAAATAATAATATTATTGCATATATATATATATATATATATATATATATATATATATATATATATATATAATTTAAAAAAAATCAAATTATAGTTTTCTGATCGTCATTACAATTAATTTAGGATGAAAAATATAATTTTTTATAAGATTCTTCAAAATACGACTTCTAGTTTTATCGTTATTCTCTAAGCGTGGTGTGATTTGAATTGCACTGCAGATAAAATACACTCTGAAATGTATCCTAAGAAAAAATTAATAGAAAAAGAAAGTTAAACTTTAATTATTACAAGCAACGAAGTAGGATTTAAAAAGATAAAGATTAGATATTTGATTCTGGGTGTTGGTATCATATGAGCCCAGAAAATAGTTTGTGTGTGTGTGTGTTAGCGACATCTGTGCACATAGGGCATATACTTATGAACATAGTTTTTTAAATTAATTGTCTTTACAACACAAATACATTTTAAACTTAATAATTATTTTCTCTTTGAAATTAAACTATATTTAATTATAAAATGCTTACATGAACCTTCATTACCTTAATCCATGCATGACTTGATCCTTCCCATCAACATGAATGATATAGCACAAAGACATAATTTGAAATACCCTTTAACTCACACTCTAACTCCAATCTCTATTACATTAATAACGGTCGATAATCATTTCACAATATATTATACTAAAATAAGTTAGATCCACAATATGTGTCCACAAAACATTAAGTACAACAAATGCATATGCATATTACCCGCTTGTTTTGAAAAAAAAACAAAAAAATACCTTTTCCGCCAAAAGGGCTCGAGCCGGGTGTGGGCCGGATCAGGGGCGTGGCGGGGAGGCGTCGGCCACTGCGGCGTCGGCCGAGGCGTGGCAGAAGAGATTTCGCCGGAGCGAAGCGAGATCGGATCGATCTCTGTTCACGCTTTTTTTTTTAAAATTGATTTCGCCGGGAATGCGGCTCCGATCCGTTAAATGAAGCGGCCTCAAAATTTTTTTTAAAAGTGCCTAATCCGCTAATTACGTTTATAATTATACTTATTTTAAAAATTTTGCCTTTATTTAACGGAGAGGCCCACGCTAGGGGTTAACATAGACTATTTTTGAGACGTATGAAAGAATGAGATGCTATTTATGTAAATGAGAATTGAGTGTGAGATATGTAAATATTCTAGTTTTAAGTGTTATGTATCTAAATCCCTTTTAGTTTTTGTAAAACTAAGATTTAAATCTTTAATTTTATATTAAAAATATCATCATCATTATTTTTTAGAATAAAATAAGTTTTTTATTCTTTGAAAAAAATATAATATTTATAAATATTAATTTTTAATTGATATATATATAAATACATAAAAAGTATGTGATATATATATATATATATATATATATATATATATATATATATATATATATATTATTAAATTTATTTTATACTATATTTAAACTTTATTTAAATTCTATATAACTGGAATCAAATAACCTAAGGCTGTATGCAAATATTTGTTATCTTTCCCTTAGATTTTTACAAGTAATATTAATTTATTTCAAAATGTCTGAAGTCATTTCATTTTCATATGCATTCTTAGTAAATTTTATGAAAATGCACCATAAATTAACATTTAAATTTGCATAAAAATATTTCATAATTTCTTTTAAGTATTTTTTATATAATTTATTTTATATATGAATATGAAGAATATGAAGAATAATAATAAGAATGAATAGGGTGTTTCCTTAAACCACTTTTATACTAAATGATTATAGAAATATATTTTATTTATTTATTTTCCTAAAAAAATATATCTCTATATTGCACAGTTTAATTTTTATGAATTTACATATATTCTATTTATAAAAAAGTATATTTAATTTTTTTAAAAGTAATGATATTATTATATTTGATGTAATGATAAAATTTATATAATTTTTAAGTAAATATTAAAATTTAGATATTAAAATATAAATATATAAAAATTACGCGTCATATATTTAAATGCCCCCATTTTTTAATCCAACGAAATTTGGCAAACGAGCTTCTCATTACTAAATTATATTTGAATATGACAAATTGCCAAATGTTGACTCGGATCCTCCTAACCTCTTATTAATCCTGATAGCTTACGTGTCATGCTCATCATGGTCCCACCACTTTAAAAATCAAAAAGTGATAAAGGAATTTTTTTATTTTTTTATTTTTATTTTTTTGCAATAGATATCTCCCAATATTTTATCCATCTTTTGAGTGAGAATATCATTACTAATCTTATGAGAGTCTAATATCATATTTATCATTCACATATATCAGATCCCCACTTATTTTTCATTAGATATTTTAATCCAAAGAAGAATCGAATGCGGATTGAAAAATTCTCAGCCACCCTCACTTTTGCCAACTAAATTAAGTGGCGATGGTGTGATGATAAAGGAATTAAATGAATGTTGTACAGATTTGACCCCCCATACCAATCATTTTGGTTGTCCGTTTATTATCTCTAAAAATAAAAATAAAAAAAACTATTTTTTTTACGATATATATATATATATATATATATATATATATATATATATATATATATATATGTATATATATATTACTTATTGAAAAAATAGTAATTTTGATATTTATTATAGTAATTTGAATTGGAATATTTTGATAACTTGTCTCAATTTTTTTCTTTTTATTTTTTTAAAGATTTTGTAATTATTTAAAATATTTCTGCATAATAATTATATTTATTTTTATAATAATAATAATAATAATAATAATAAATTATATACATACGATATAATTCTTATATATTGACATATTTTACATCTAAAATTTGATATTTTTCATACCTAAGAAGATACATTTCACTTCAAAAAAAATAATGATGATATTATTTATGATATCATAATAAAAATTTGAGTGTGATTTTAATAAATATGAAAACTTGGATATTAAATATATAAATATTTATTTTATATATGTAAATACCTTTAATAATAAATCTATTTTTATAAAAGCATATTTTTTTATAAAGAATTATATATTATCCTCTCGCGGAGGCGCCTATGCATAATGATGAGAAAAATAAATGAAAACCCAATATGTATAGGTGATGAATATAACGCTAAGCCCCCATGAAATTAATCACAATAACATCCTCACCCACAAGATGGGTGAGGCGTTGAGTGAATAACCATTCTATAAAAAAAAAAAAATGTCATCCCCATCATGGTCCCATTGTCCCCTCATTGATAAAACAAGACAAAATAAATAAATATATAACGTTTATCGAATGAATTAAATGAATGTTGTGGATAGACATTGACATCAAACTAACCATTTTTGTTACATTTTTTTAACACTCACAATGATCGAGTTTTTATTAAAATTATGAATAACCTGTATTTTAAATTATAAGATACTCAAAAGCACTATTTTACATATAACCATACATTTAACAATATTTTTTTTATAAATAAATATAATATAGGAGCAAGCTGTTAAAATTATACACATTTTATTTTATTTCATATTTATATTAAAAATTCAACAAATCACAATATTGGGCAATGGATGCAGCTCAAACTGAGCTTGGAAGGAATTTTTCTTTTTGATTAGAATTATTGTGCAAAATATGGCACTTTGGATAGCTCTAAATATACAAGACGTAATAAAGTATTATTTCACTTTTTTTCCCTGTTAAAATATTTCTCAATTTAATATTATTCTAATAAAATAAAATTAAATCTAATCAATCATCATAATAATAAATCAAAGTAAAGCAACAGCTTTATTTTAATTAGAAATATACATCTTAAGAATCAGATTTTTCTATGCTTTTTTTTATTTTTCTATGAATATATATATATATATATATATATATATATATATATATATATATATATATATATATATATACCATATATCTGTTACCTGCATAAAGTATGATAAAACATGCAATTTGACACCCAAAAAAAAGATATTTTGAAATCAAAGTTTCATAAGCCTAAGAATATACAATATATTACCAGATTTTCATCAGCACAGAACAGATTTTATTGCTATCTTACAGCTGAAGCTAATGACTAATTATATGTTAGGACTCTGAATTTTCAACAAAGCCTTTTTTATATTCAAGACTATTTATACACAACTTAAATTTTTTATTTTTTTTATTTTTTTGGAAGTAAATTGGTGAGTGAAAAATCTGTACCTGTGCTTCCTCACAAGAAGGTGAAATCCTCAACCATTAAAGCAATCAAAAAATTGCTTTCAAATTGCACTGTCTCTCACTCTAGCTCGCCTGTTGCCATTGAAGTAGAATGTTGCAGTGAAAGAGTATCATAGGTTCAGATTTTAAGCAGAGTTATGATTTCCATGGGAATTCAATGAATAGGTAGGAGGGGATTCAAGGACCCAATTAATGTTTGAAATCTGTCACATTATCAAAAAATCAGTTAGGCAAATCAAACTAAGAGTTTGTTTAGTTTGATGTTATCTACAGTACTGCAATATAGATGATAATGATATTCACAAGACAATGTTTAAGTTCAATGTTATCTATAAAAATCAACGGTTATTTTGATCTTACTCTTGCTGCTACTTATTATAATATTGTGTGAAACAGAAAATTCTCGTCTCGGTTAAAGAGAATATAATTTAAAGTCTGTAATTTTGAATGATAGAATAGTAGATAAGGCTACCAGATTTCACCCTCATTTTGTGAGACTTTGATCGTTATATTTCTTATAGTAGCTATAGTTAACTATCCTCCTAATGAGAGAATTTTTTCAATTAAAATTTGGTCGTTAGATTCTAAATCATAGAGTATAGTAGCAGTATGTGAAATTTCAAAATTTAGATTTATAAAATTCATTATATTAACTTAAAGCAATGATGAATGATGGCGTCTTTAGATCTCGTTTGATCTTCTTATCCGTCCTGGTCTAGTCGAGGTAATCAACCCTAACTCAAGAATCTTTATCAGTATGGTTGCGTCAAGGAATTCTCGCGGGATAGTGTTTGTCAAGCTTAAATCTACTTTCTAACGAGAACTTTTTTTTTGTCTATCTATAATTCACATAATTAGCATCTAGTCTGAGAAGAAACATCGACTACGTGTCGTAATATAATAAGCCATCACTTTGTATATTGTATATATTATCTTGAAGCGCATTAGTAAACCACATCACATCCCGTAGATTAATTGAGTGAATATAAAAATACATTTGATTTGGCGTTAATTTCCCTTGTAGAGTTTTCTTTATTCATCATCTTTAACAAACAGTTGCGGAAGGTGGATTAAATGGAGTTTACTTTAAGTATTTAAGGATTGAATTTCATTTAACCGTTAATAGTTTAGTGATATATTAGATTTAGATTGATACTCAATTTAAGTTAATTTAATCTGAAATTAAAATCACATTTTGATGGAAGTATCCCCTCCGATTGAAATCTTAATTCAACATAATTATCATCGAGATAGTTTATTATTTCAGATCTTGTCAACTCTATTAATTTAATAATAGATAATCATCTATATCGTATGTAATTAACTACCGGATATTTTTCTTAAGTTAAAATTATTATTATTATTTTTGGGTTTTGTTAACTTGGGATCCGGTCGACAACCGAAACAACCCGTCTCCTTAGGCACAGTTTAAAGCAAGATAGTGCCGTAGAGTATTTAATAATTCGATAATTTTATTTTAAATCGAGATTAATTTTATATTTCATTTAATTCAAACTTAAACTGCTCTTTTCATATATTAAAATTTACACTTTAAATCTACATGTCGGTAACACGGTATTTATAACTTAGACAATTTCATCTAATTAATGAAATCATTGATTTTGAAAATCATAATTAGAATAAAATTTCTTTTATTTTTGGATTAAATGAAGCTTCATAATTAGTGTAGCATTTAATTTATGTCGCGTTCACACCATGCGAAGAATTCTGGATCCGTTGCGGGGCGAGTGGTTTATATTTGCACTCAAAATATTGTATAATTGCTTGCATTAAACTTATTTGTTGAATTTCTAAACTTGAGTTGATTCATGCTCATTAATGAACAATCAAAATTTTGTGAGATTTACTTAAGCCGCTTCACTTATTTTAATTTGTTCGATACGAGTCAAAGCATAACTCATTCGTCCGTTGAAAAACCCTTCTTATGTTGGCTAACAAGCTATTTTGGTTTACCAAAAATCTTTGTTCGTACTTCTTAATTAAAATGTACTATGAATCATTTCAAAGCTCTCTTTTGTGATTTTTACCCATTAGATGTACTATATATCAATTTTACCGTTAAGTGAATTAGGTATAGTGTAAGTCCTCAGTGTAAGTCCTCTTATAAATTTCATATGAATCCTATTAGTTTTGAGGATAAACACTTAGATATATCATAAATCTCATTATGTTTCAAATTTAATTTTAAATACAAATGATTAACGAAATTTCATTAGGTGATTATGACTTAAGAATTTGTATGCTTATAAGAAAGCTACCAAATTTCTTGCACACTTTATTCTCAATTTAAAATTAGACATTTAGATTTACTACCAATCATTGGTCATTAATATTCAATTGGAATCCTTATCAAATGTGATTATTCAAAAGTTCAATTAATTCTAATTTATGCTTGTTACTTGCACATGAAGTTGACATCTTGAATAATCAATAAGAAGCTTGTTAATATTATTCGATAAAATGTCAAAACCCACTCATGCTAACATAAGCTATCAAGCTTCGTATAAAACCCTAAAATTTGATCATGTTCAATTCAGATCATTCTTTTATTTCACTTGGAATAAGCCATGGTAACATCTTTGTTTGTTATATAAACCATATTGATGCTTATTGGCTAGGATTGTAATCGCATTCACATTCACATTCACGTAAGAGCTATTTAACTCTCTCTAGATTCATCCTTAACTCCACATTAAGTTTTTTATTTATTTGATAACTAAACTTCAAATTTATTATAAGTTTTGGGGTTAGTTTCAAGCCTCACTTGTATTCTATTTGAACGTCTCCATTTGTTTCAATATATAAAACAATGGACTTAAGCATTCATTCGACGATAAACTAAATGAATGAACTCATTTTTTTACTTAGTATATTTTCATATGATATTAATATTTATCAAGTTCATTTAAATTTAATTTCAAATTCATTTCTTTAGGATTTTATATTTTATATTTAACTTAATGTTAAATCTTTTTTTTTGTTAAGTCTCAAAAATTTGACGAAATTTCGACAACATTTTCAAAATTCCAACGTCATCGCGTATGATCGGATTTGCTATTATTTTTTGAGCGTGTCTTCTCGATCTGCGTAAATCCTCTCTTTCAACGTTAATGGGATCTTCAAACCTACCTCTCTGATCCTTGTCAAGGGATTAGATTCTAGGATTTGCTGATCTTATTGAGAGTTGGCAACTCTGCTAACATTTGCCGGCATTCTTCCTGCAATTCTCTAGCAGCTCTTCTCTCAACGCTTGGGACTGGAGGCATGTCTCCATCAAACCAACTTGGTAGACTTCGAGCTCCTGCTATAACTACTCCGTCCACAAAGCCATCATCCTCACCTCTGGACAGAAGGTTGTTGTGATAAAATTCTTCTGGTAGGCCAGAGAGAATACCGATAAAAAAAAGAATCCCGGTGAATCTTTGCTTTGCCCGAAAAATTTATAACATCACAGGGATTCGTAGGAGAAGAAAAACCATTATCTTTCCATGAACATATTGTTCTTCTCTCCAAGCAAATAATTGATAGTCATCTCATCTCCTTTCCTGATGTGCTGCTCGGCATTTATCATTACTTCAAGCATACGGTCCTTAAAACGCAAATGAAAGAAACAGTTTGGCAGCATAAGGAACAAGCATGCTTGTATTCTGCACAAGTGCACCAATCCTTATTTGCATATTAATTGAGCGCGACTGAGCAATACTTAATGCCCAAAGAAATCTTTCAGGATCTTGAGATAGGTGCTTTATCTTTAATGGAGCAACATAGTGCCAATTGTTTTTCAAAGCTCTATTGCCCGTTGATGCTGTTGTTCCATTTTTAAAGTAAGAACTGGATCCTGTAACTCCAGAAGATCTAATCAGCCAGAAGCAAATTAGTGCATTCATCTGCATCGGGTAAAAAGTCACCATACGGCTGCCAAAAGTTGCCTTCCACATCAAATGCAAACAATAGGAGACAGGCGAGTCTCAAGTCCCAATCTGTCTCTGGGTCGGTGGAATTTATAGTATCAAATAAGCGTATACACCGAACTCATTCGGCTCTCACATGAAATCGATCCCATATTGCCGAACACTCCGCACATACCCTATCCTACAAAAATCAGGATCCGCGGGCTCCAAATCTGGAGGAAACGGCGATTCATCAACCCGCGGTGGCTCGAACAGCCTGAACGGAGGTAGTGAGGTGGAAGCACTGATCGGGGGTATCTCCTTGTTGTTGGTCTTGACTAGAAGAGGCTGGCGAGTAAGGTTTAGGTTTCTTGACTTCGGGTTGGAGAAGGGAAAGAAGAAATCTAGCGTCTGTGACGGATCGAGCACTAAGTTTGAAGGAATCGTGCGAACGAGAGAGAGAGAGAGGAACTTACGGTTTTGAGAAATCGGGAAGGAGGAGTGAGGTTTTTGCGGTTTGCTTGCGTTGGGAAAGAGCGAACGAGAGTCTCGACGTGAAGGAAAATCGGGAGGAAAAACGGGTGCGGGATTTTTGTCTTCGGGTGGAACGTGCGTGAGTGGGGAGAAAGATAGCGAACGGTTTCTTGCGGTTTTGAAGAGAAACCGAATGAAGAGAAGGGAAACCGAGCATTTTCCCGCTACCCTATAGTTTCACTCCAAAACGCCCACACTCAAGTCTGAGCTTCATAGTGTCCCACCACAAAGATTGTGCGGGTAACACTAGGCTGTTGATCAGCCAGCCCAACCCATAAGTGCCTGCCTTCAATAGGATCGTGTCGGATGTGAACCATACCTTCCCGGTCCGCGAACCAAACCGAACCTAATTCAGACAAAGCCTCAGGAGGTATAAGAGTCATAAGAGCAGTGACATCCACTGGTAGTGTTTGCCATGGCCTCCTAAGAACAATCAACACTCCTAGCTTCTAGGATTGGATTACGGGGTCAAGTCCATATGGGTTTGAACTCAAAACCAAGCTTCAAGGGAATCTTGGTGTAGGATGGTGCATACGCACTGAACATGGAAGAAGCTCGAGTCAAAAACTCGACTTGAATCTTCTTACATGCTTCACTACGCGCCCTAGAGGTCCTTCCTTTGCAAGAAAGAAAGCAGCGGTTACTAGTAAGGAAGCTAGTAATAATCAGCCGCCTAGATCAGATTCCGCGGAGTTTGACCCATGAATAGTAATATGAGATAGAGATTGGCCCATATAGCTAGCTAAGACCGACGAACGAGAGCATAGGTTTTGGTTAGAGTATCCAGAGATTCTATAGTCCGGCGACTTTTCACTTGCTTTTTCGGGTTCGACCCACGGCCAACCATACCTCCACGACCTTCTAAGGAAGGGGACGGTGAGTTTTGAGCCAATCAAGTAGCGAGTACAGTATCCGTCCTGGCAGTGATGAAATAGTGGGAGTAAGAAAGGGTTAGTGAATGAAATTTCCTTCAAAAAAGGATGTGTGAAATCAAGCTTGAGTCAATGAGTCAAACGATGAAAGCGAAATCTCTTTAATACAAATCTTATCTTATGCTTGCAGGGGATAGTAACTTCTTAGAAAAGTAAGGACGGACTAGTTTTCAGTTTTCAAGCTGAATTGAAGATTAGTCTTTCTGCTACCTCGAAGAGGAAATTTCATGTTCAAAATCAAGATGAAGCGGTCAATCACGAATTAGATCTTTTGGGCTCGACTCGAGAGGATCAAAGCAGACGGCGCCATGTTAATGCGATCGCAAGACAAAGAAGCTGCGATCACAACATGAACAAAAGAGGGTCTTTCATCACTTTTCTCATATTTCACGGACTAGTCAAATGAAAGTGGAGATTGAACGCTAGAAGGCCAGATAGGAGCTATGAGCGGGCGAAGCGGCGGTGTTCCAAAGCTTCACTTCATGTTTTGTTTTTGTGGTGGGAAATGCTACAAGAAAACCTACGCTTGGTGAAGGTGAAGTTTAGAGATAGAGCAATTCCTTCTGTCGTGTATCCTCGATTGATGCAGCCTTAGATGCTTCAATTATCGATTTGAGTATGAAGCGCCGTGGCCAAGTTACGAGGAAGCCGATAGAACTTCAGTTTCTTTTCGCATTTGTTCTCGAAGCACCTAGACCACCAATTTTCTTTTTCTTTTTTTTATATTAAGCTTTTTTCAGGTTTGGTTCGAGAGGACCATAGTGGGATAGTTGGCTTAGTGATTAATCTATTGGTTTGCTTGTTGCTTCCTTTCAAAGGGGAAGGAGAGAGTGAGGAGGGATCCTTTAAACAAATGGAATTAGGCTGGCATCGAGAAAGATTTGACATTCCTTAAGTAACTCAGGTCTCAGACGGGAAATGAAAGCAATTCATTCTCTCCTCCCTCCCACATGTTCAATCTTTTTTTAGGCTTTCCCAGAGATCTTTCTCATTAACGCAACCTTCATTTTGCTCATTCATGGAGTTTTCTTTAGTACCTCTAAGAAAGATGATTATCCACCGTTAGTCAGAATGTGGGTTGGCTTGGATTACTTAGTGTTGTGCGCCTAGGAGGCGGCAGCTTGGGGATGCGGAGGAGCTATGATCGCCAAGCTCCCTAACCTAATGCGGCCGGACCGCAGGGAACCGTAGCATGGGGGGACGTCCTAAAGTTTGACCGGATCAATGCGAGAAAGAAGAAAGGCGCGACCAAGGAGCGTTGAACTTTGTTATTGTTTCTTTTCAAATATTAGAACTAAGCCAAAGAATGAACATAGTTATTTGGGATCTCATCCACAGCCGCGAGCCTTGTATTTGTGCGTCGCTACTGTGCTCTTGGTAGAGTGGCCTCTCGCCTTTCTTCATTTTCGTCATCCGGTTCTCCTATCTTCTTCAAGCTGTTTCAGCATTTTCATGGTCTTCTTTGAGACTGCAGTCTAGATTTTGTAGAAACTGTATCTATATTGTGTTGATACAAAATCTAGATTGGGTGGGTGTTCAGTCGAGCTACTTCTTTCAGTCAAGCCTTTACTTTCTAGTGCCGTTAGATGATTTCGATGTCATATTGGGCAATGACTTCTTTGTGGCTGCAAAGTGGCGCTGATACCGCACCTTGGTGGGATGGTGATCGCGGATGAGAGGCCCTCAGCTTTGGTTGAGGGTTTGGGTTGGCTTCCTGATCACATAGGCAACATATGCTTTCTATATGATCTATGACATATGTCACTGTCACTGTGCTTGATCGCCGCATTGTGTCTCCCACGATGAACCGACACCTCTATGGCGGTGCAGTAAGCTAAGAGACAAAGAGTTTCGACTCGACTCTACTATGATATGACTCGGAAGTTGTCCCATTCTTGGAGAAAAGGGACAAGCGAGAGAACAGAGGGGTCAGGGAATTTCATCGTGGATCCCTTCGCCTTGGGCTGAAAGGGGCAAGAAAGGAAAGATATTCGCATTGAGTCACCTTCGATTACGATTCCCCTAGTTCTAACCTCTGCAGATTCTTCAATCACGTCCTGGCTCTTAGTGAGTCCATCGCTGGAATCTAGTTTGATGGACATCGAATGGTCAAAGTCGGTTAGGGACGCAGGCGGAGTTGACAAACTCGACGTAGTGAAGAAGAAAAGCAATAGCGCGATTAGCGGTTCAAAATCAAGCCAAGGCGAAAGAGCTCCATTCGCTCAAACAAGTGAGAGGAACCAGTATATATTATCCAAGAACTGGACTTGTCCATCACGGCATTAGATGAGTTAGAACCTTTCACGTTCTTAGACTAAAACAACGACTGACTCCCTACTTCAATTGGGTGTAGGAACGGCGGTGAAGAACGAGTGTAAAGGTGCAGGTGAGTCCCCAGGCGGCGTCCCACTATGAATGGAAAGGAGGCACACTTTCACTTCCGGGGCGTTGGTTTCGCTTTTATGGAAGCGGCGAGGAGGGGCTTTGGTCAACCGATCCAGCTAGTGAGTCGGATGGTCACAATCGTAGTTCATATTCAAGTCATGTTATGTTCAAGCGACAATAAGCGCATTCTCCTACAATTTAGAAACAAGAATGCCCGGATTTTGAGAGTCTTCTTCATTTGCTTTGTAATCCTTCTACTGTCTTCTTTTTATCTACTGCTGGGATTTGATCCTTCCATGATTATGGGGAAGGTTGTTTCTCTCTTCATCTTCGGATTCTTATCTAATGATCCGGGGCGTAATCCTGGGCATGAAGAATAAAAAAATAGATGAGATTCATTTTTACTTTTTCCTTGATTTTTTCATAGGTCAATGTATCAATGTATAAATAAATGGAATAGATGCTAAATAAAGAGAAAATCTTTCTAAAAGAAAAGAATCGAAATTTCTTCCAATTCGAAAATAGAAAGTGGGTGAGAGAGAGGATTTGAACCCCTACATTATTACAACATTAGCAATCCGACGCTTTAGTCCACTCAGCCATCTCTCCCCATTCCAAATGGGAAATTTCTCATGTGATTTCACACGTGAAGTCAAGATTGAGAACAATTTGGATTTTCCTTCAATGATCCGAAACAGATTTCTCCAATAGAAAGAAGACTTTCCTTCTTTGATTTTGTACAAAAGCCTGATTCAAGATATAAGTACTTTAGGGGCCGTACTTCTTTTGTTCAGATGAAGAAAAATTGTTATTGAAAAAAGAAGACTCATTTTCATTGCCATTCCTAATCATTAGAAATTAGATAAGATTCTATTCTATATCTATAGATTCTAAGGACTCCAAAAAGATCCAAGAAGCAGCTTCCATAGTCTGTTTTTGCAAAGTGGAATACGAGTTAGTAGCTCGTTCTTTCTATCCCATTTTTGATTTTAAGCAGTCCTCAGGTCAGTTGAAGTTCTAGAACTTTTTTGATGAATTGGACAAAAAAGCTTTTAGAGTTTTTTTTCCTCCTATTTCTCAAAGTAGGTATAAGTAGGGTTTGGACGGTCAATCCAGAGTCATGATTATATACTTTAAAAAGGGGTTGAAATCCCACAGACCCACTCACTCGGTATAGCATAAATTTTTTCGAAGTCCAAACCAAGAACATGTGAAATGAGTTGGGGATGAAACCCAAAAGAATCCTAGTTTCGCGAACCGAAAAGTAGAAAACCAAACCCCTTTCTTTCAAGTTGAAGACGGTAAACAACTATTGTATTGGATTTTCCGGGGGAGAACTATGATGGTATCTTTCTCTTTTCTATTCTCTTCTCCTCTAGCTAAACTTCCCTTTGCTATGCTAGTTCTTTTAATTCCCGAAGTTATGATTCTTTGAGCTCTCATTATTCTCCTTGAACTAGAAAGTGGAACTACTAAGCTCTTTTTTGTACTATCGTATGTGAATGTCTTCGTCGCCTACGTGAAGTGACATTGATTCATTGAAATGGAAGTGAAAAAAGGACACGACTTCTTCGATCGACTATCTTTCCGATTTGGAATAGAATCAATTCACAAGCAAGATAGGTACTTCTCCTAGTTCTAGGAAAGGCGATAGTCTAACTAAAAAAGAGTCACCATGACAAGGCGGTTCACAAAATGTCATATTAAGGAAAGGCGGTGGGTGGATTCATTGAAGATCAACGGTACTCCGGGTTTTCATATTCTTAGTCTAAAGCCATGATGATCTTTCTATACTCAATATCCGGATTCAAGAAGTAGCTCGACTAAACACCCACCCAATCTAGATTTTGTTGATACACAATTTGATACACAATTTATGAATCTCTCAAAAATGGGTTATGTTGATTGGAAAATGATTGGAAGTTGTTGTTTTAACTCACCTTTCAATTATTCTCTCCTGAAAAGCTGTGTCAAGTTCGAGTACTTACACCTGCGGCCGCTAGACCATTTCTTCGTCCTCGTGGCTAGGCTCTATTGGGCGCTGGCTTATCGTAAACAAACAACAAGCTTTCGGATTTTTATTTTCACCTTTTTTTCATTTTTCATTTATTTATTCCAAGACATAAAATAATAATGAGGGTCAACAGCCATTAGATTAGTTCGTCATCAAAACAAGTTATGAATCCCATTTATGAGCATAGCATGATATCACATCACAAATGTTAGCGAGAAACAAACAGATCTTAAGGGCAGAACTTCAAGTCACACTTTAATAAAACAAATTTACCTGTGCAGGCATTTGTGATACTGGAGTAAATATTGGAGGTGAGAAACAACCCGGCGAGGGGGAAGGGAAAAATCCTATCTGGGAAGTTGCAGGTGTTGCATTATTACATAGGAGAGAAAATGTGCTGCAATGAGGTTCGCCATGCTCATCAGCTTGATGTCGATCAACAGATCGCTTCTTTGTTTCTCCTTGAGTACAGAAAAACAAAATGTAGAAACTAAACAGCGAAGTCAGTTGAAACTACTTATGAAATCCAAGTTTGAAAAGAAAAATCACTTACTAGAACTTGATTTCCCTAACGATGATCTTTTTAACCTTTTCTCGACAGCTTCACTCTCGGATTCATCCGAGTTATCTCTATATCCAGAATTTTCTTCCAAACATTTCTTCTCAAAAAATGAATCGAGTTCCTTTTCTCCTAACACGAATGCATCCCATATAATTTTTCTGGTCTGCTTATTACCTCGGCTTCTCATTATAAGGTCATATGCGTAGCGAATCACAAGGTTGTGATATATAAATTCATCCTCAGGGTCTTCCCCCAACAATTGCTTGTGTTCTTCAAGCTTATAAATTCCTTTCCTTGCATCTTTAGTCCACCTTTTCATAATGTACTTATCAGGAATTCTGTTTACATTTTTTAGACTCAGAGCTTTCAAAGCATGGGAACAAAGTATCCCCATTGAGTTGAACTTGTTACAGGTACACGAGAGCTCCATTTTAGAAATATCAAGGTTGACAATCCACGCCTTTGAATCTCTCCCTTGCATTGTCAACTCAAATATATACAAAGCACCACCACATGAAATCTCTTTAAAAGATGCCGCACAACAACCATCAAGAAATTCTTCCTCAAATAATTTATACATCTTATGTGTATAATGTTTAGCTGCATGCTTCAAGATATCACTATGCTCAATTGCACGTCGAGGACTATTTTGCTGGCAAAGAAAATTCTCTTTAGCTTCATTTTGACGCCAGATTTCAAGCAGTTTCTCAAATTCTTGAGTAAAACTGCTAAGTGAAGTTGATCTATTAATTATGCCATTCAAAACGTTTTTGGCGCTCTCAGACCGCTGTGATGACTCAATACCGCCATCAAAACAATCTTCACTAAGCGCAGAGCACCACTTCCGCCGGCTCTTGTATAAGCTGTTGAGCCATTCATGATTTTCAACACCGTATTCTAAGACCAACTTTCTCCATGTTTCTTCAAATTCCATCTGGGACTCACATCCTCGCAAGCATTTATCAAATAAGTGTAGAAGCTTTTTGCTTGAATTAAGATTTCTAAAACATAAAGAAGCATTTTCCAAAATGTGCCGTAAAGAAAGGCGATGCCTAGTAGACGGAAGCACCAGCTCTATGGCTCTTCCTAATGCTTCATCATCATTCGTGATAACAGTTCTGGGAGGTTGATTTCCAATGGATTCCAAAAATGTCTTCAAAAGCCAAACAAAAGAAGCTTCTGTTTCATCCAATAAGAAAGCACATCCAAACATGACATTTTGCCAATGGTGATTAACACCCATGAACGGTATGCATATAGTATTGTATTTATTTATGTGAGAAGTGCAATCAAAAAACACGACATCACCAAAACAGTCATAATCATTTCTTGACCTACCATCCCTCCAGAAGATGTTAGCCACTCTACCTTCATGATCGACTTGCACATCCCAGTAAAACATGCCCTCCTCTCTGGCTTTATGTTTAAAATAACTAATTATGCTTTGAGTTTCTCCTGCTTCGATCTGTGCCGTCTGCTGCAAGTTGACACAGCTCTCACCATTTTCAGTGTCACCACTGGAGTCTGCGTTCGATGTATGAATTTCGACATCCATGGTGGGATATGGAAGGCAAGGCTCTGTACTTTTAGAAGAGCTTACAGGTTTGAACACATGCCTTTCTTTAGGCCTAATCAATTCATGGTTATGCTCATCACCCAACTGAGTCACTTTCCATTGCCCCTTCTCATCAACCGTAAATTGCACGAATGCTTTGCATCCCGTTCTAACATCCTTTCTATGAAACTTGGACTTATTAACTTTGTCAATCTTCGTCCCTTCCTTAGAGCAATAATAATACTTCTTCCGGATGTTTCTTGATCCAATGTAGTAATATTGTTTTCCCTTACGGACATTGAATCCCATATTCCTCCCATAATCACGATATAGCCTGTAAGCCTCCTTTTCAGTTTGAACAACCCGGTCCATTAGTTCTTTCTTGGCTTGCTCAGGGGATAAAACTTCAGATAGCTCTGAATTGCAGTTATCCTCTTCTCCAGATGTGTTAGAACAGAGAGTTCCTGGCTCACCATCACTTGGATAGCTAAAATCATCTCTATCACTATCTTGGTGTGGCTTTTCAGCAGCATTCTTCATTGCTACAACACAATAACTCAAGTCCTCGATAAAATCCTAAAACATTCCAGCACTGGAAACAGAAAAATAAATTACTTAGAGTTGTTTGGTTTAATGATATCGAGATATTAGTGCTAAAAAAATAAATTGTTGTTCGGTTCATTGTCATTGCATGAAAAGATATCCAGATTGATACTGCTTGAATTATGTAATACCTATTCTAAGACAACAATACTCCTTATAGTTGATTTGTCTCTAAACATTTCAGTTATACTATTGTTATTTTTATTTTTATTTTGCAGGGATGTGAAACCAAATCAAAGTGTTCAGTTTCAGGCGACCTCTGAGCAGAATTAAACTACTAACCTTAAGCAAGGAACGATTTGGCCATTGCGAAACACAAAAGAGAAAGCAAATAAGCAATTATATTAATAACTACTTTCTTGGTAAGGAATGGAGTCCTCTCAAAAATTACAAATAAACCCCAATCAAAATCATTTGGGGCGTTCTGAACATTCAGATCATAAGAGAATTTTAGAGCACTCATCAATGCTTAAAGTTCTTGACAATCGTTTTCAGTACTATTAAGCTTTGAACCATTAGTCTGTCTCTTTAATGTTTCATCACCTTTGTCTTTAGGAAGCTTATCCTAATCACTCTCAACATGTCCCTTCCCCTTCACTTGTCACCATCACTGGAGGTACTTCTAACAACCTACTTTGTATTACTAACTAAATGTTTTAGGAATTTCAAATTCAATTTTGTAATATTTTATTGGATAAATGTTTTATTGGATAACTTTTCTATTTTGTAATATTTTGTAATTCAAATTCAATTTTATTACCTATTAGGAATATGCCCTTACACTCATTATATTACTTGTTTGTACGTGTATGAGCTAATAAAATTGAAATCTCTCTCATTTTACTAACTTAATTTATGGCATGCAATAATAATATTTGTGGGTGATTTTACATTGCTACATCATTAGAAAATTTATTCAATAAAATACGAATCTTGATTTAATTCTCAAGTTAGAGATCATTAGTCTATTGATTTTAGCAAATTTATAGTCAAACTTAATGATTAAATCAAATAGATCCAATGATACAAAATTAATAATTTGAGCCCAAATGAGCCCAAATCAAGAACTTCAAATATAATGAAAAACTTCAAAGCACTAATTAAAAAATCAAATGATTTTAAATTTAACAAGATTATAGTCAAATCGAGTGGCTTGATGAGAGGAATCCAAAGAACATAATAGCATTCAATTTTGAAGTCATAAAGACACTTAATGTTAAAAAAATAATTTATAATTAAAAGATTTAATGCAAACACATCCCAACTATATAAAAAGGAAGAAAATATTATATGCAGAGTCTGCACGTAAAGCTATGTCTGCACTCTTTGCACATATTTTATGATGTTGTACTTGAATTTAATTGATAATAGACTTAAACTTATTTTGAATAATGTCTACTGCATAGTACGTAGTACAACATGCATGTAGTATAAGTTTTATGGAGTACAACATTGGTGTACTCCGTTTACTCTATATATAATTTGTTATTAGGGTGCTTAGAGGTATTAGGGTGTTTAGAGGTATTAGGATGATGTTTAGTGCATATTTGATTTATAATTTAGTTATTTAAGTACTATTTTCATTAGTACATGGAGTGTGTAATGTATAAATTGATGAGTACACAATTGTGTACTTATTTTTTTAGATTTTAATTTTATTTATTTCAAGTGATTTCACTAACAATTCTTAATTTTTTGTAAGAAAATATATATCAAGAATATATATTTAACATGTGTCATTTCGAATTTGAGTCCAGACGTAGCTTTATGTGCGAAATCTGCACATAATGTTTTCTCATAAAAAGGACCTCATTCTCAACATGACAAGGAGGAGAGCTATGAGCTAAGGTTGAGAACTTGAAGCTGATCACCATATCATCCAAATTTCTAACAACATCATCACCCAATCATCATTGCCACCATCGGTAGTGGAAGCTTAATTACAATCATATAGTTATTGTAACCTCGTTAATTTTAGGTTATTATTGCATAACTTATGTACAACTTACAATTTTGTAACTCCATCTTTTCTAGCTAAAAAGAAAGGTGAAATCATATAACTTCATCTATGTAGTGAAATATTTAGACTGAGCCAAATCCTGTGATTTTACCCTTTTTTTGTTTTCACATAAAAACTCTAGTTTTATTCTCTATTCTCTGTGCGCAAGTTAGATCTTTATACAAAATTAAGATAAAAAATTTTCACTTCATTGCAATGAATTTTCTAGCATACAACATATACACAAATGCATATGTGCATGTGAATAAACAAACATGTGTATTTAGGCATATAAATCAAGTCAATTTTGAGTTGAATCAAATTAATTTTGAGTGAAACTTTAAGCAAAAGTTGACTTCAATTTTAAGTTTGAGAGATTATTCAAGGGAATTTTAAACTTAAGGCATAATTATCTGCCCAAGCCATAGCTAACATTGGTGATTAGTGAGGTAAAAAACACAATGAGCTAGCTAAAGGTTATAATGATTCACATAAACATTGCATCGATGTAAATGCAACGCACAATAACACTATTAAAAAGGGAAGAAAGGGCTCAAGTTACTACTATATTGACACTTATGAGCACAAAAGCTTAAGAATAGACAAGGGTTGCTACTAGAACTTTAATAAATTAACTCTTGTTTCATATTCTATTATTATTCTCCAATCATATATGGAACTCGCCAATCTCTCCTTAATTCCTCAACATCGGTCAACACTAGCCCTTCCTTCTCAAACAAAAAAGTTATTCACACAAAGTGTCATGTAAACTTGCTCAACTATAGTAGAAGATAACAAGATCCATGAAAGATACAAAGCACATGAGCCATTTAATCATAGCTAAACTGTCAACTTTAGACTTATTAGAAAGGAGATTGGCCAAGTCGAGCACACTATACTGGTGGATGGGAACTTATGAAGTAAAGAGTTTATGTTTGATGTTTTAAGGTCACTACTAGAGTTTATGGCTGACTAAATAGCTAACATCTCTTAACAACATGACATAATATTAATATGACGAAGAACCAAAAAGCCCCTAAATGCAATTTAAAGATGTCATCGAATAAAAAAAAAGTTAACAATCACTAATAACATTATATTACAGACAAATGCAAAGCTAACGGGTGTGACAGCATCTGGCCAATCCACATTTACCTTCAAAATTCATAATTACCACCCATAATTTCAGAGTTTCTTGCTCAATTTTACTTCCCACGATTCCCTTGCGTCATCCAAACTGAGAAAATTTCACAGTAAAGACTAACCTTTCATCGAATTTCAGTATAACAGATCAACAATGCAATAAGTACGAAATGAACGAAGGGGAGCTTTGTCGAGCGAAATTACCTGAAACAGTGGTATTATGGACGAGACAGAAATCTGCGGCCTTCACCAAATTAATGAATCAGGACAAAGAGTTCATCCCAACAGCCAAATGAGTTGCTAGGGTTTTAGTATAAAGGCCGGCAACCTTTTCCTTGTGCTGAAAACGAAATGAAACAGTTAAAACTTCTGATCGGAGACGACTAGTGGCGGTGGCGGGGAATGGGGAAGGACGACCAGGGTTTCAGGGCGTGCAAGAGATTCGAGCTTCGTGATTATCCCATAGAACGGGTCTTTGCTTAATGCCTGACTGCATCGAGCCGTCGGTTCTTCGATGTATAACGCGTGGCAGTCATCCGGCTCGGTACGCAAAAAAATTTGATGGACCGGGTGTACGGACCCTAAAGCCGAACCCTGAAGCTCAATGTTGGGGGTGTGCATTTAATTAATTTAGATGATAAATTTTTAAAATAGATTGATTTAAAATTTTTAAAAATATTGAATCAAATCAATCAAATAAAATATAAAATCAAATAAATCGAATAATAATTTGGTTCGATTATTTTAGTTTGATTTTGGATAAACTGAAGTTGACTATATTTAAAAATTATTTGCATAATTTTTTATTATATAACATGAAGAAGCATATAAAATAACATAAATATAATCAAAATGTAATTAACTACTTTATGCGCTAAAAAATTATTTAAAACTAATTTTTTACTTGAATGATGTTTTGAACTTAGAAGTTGATAAAACTATATTACCATATACATGAGGAAAATATTTTATAAAATTAGATAATGGTCAAAAAAAAACGCCTATCAGTATTCAAAATAAATAAAATAAATGTATAATGATAAACATTATACATAATATCATTATTATATATAAGCTCTTGGTTTATTTGGTTCCATCTAAAATTTTATTTAACAAATCGATCCAAAAACCAAAAATCAAAGTTTTCATTAATTAAAACCAAAATCCAAATTACTAAGTTCAAAATCGAACCAAATTACTCAAAAACTTTAGGTCGATTTGATTTTTTGATTAAAACCAAATAATGCATATCCCTAGAGCTCATAGATTATTTTTTATAAATATTTATCACATGATTCACAAATTTATTTACCCATACCTACTTAAGCAAAGTGAGTGCCATTGTGTCTCCCTAATACTATATTTTTTTACTTCATATATATTTTTTAATACTCTAATTTAAGAGAAATTATTATGTGTGAAATTTGAACATAGCTACATCAAGATTTCACTGTATTATACACAGTGTGTACAACAAAATTTTTTTTTTTTCTTAAGATTTAAGAGGTATTTTAAATACTTTTTGTGGGTGGATGAAATATTAGAAATGTAAATATTAATTTTTGTGTATTAGAGATGCAAATAAATAAATAAAAATTTCGTGTTGTATATGTAAATCTTCCTATGAATTAGTGAGGGTTAAAATCAATTAGCTATATCTAATTATAGAAAATGAATCTAAAATTTATCATTTGTTAAGTAAACATATCTAAAAGTATTCAAATGATATTTCTGAAATAATTTGTGATTTATATGCAGCATGGTGGGAGTTACTACAGGCAATGTGGGTTACTTAGCCAATGCTATTCATGAGGTCACCAAAGCTTTGTGAAGTTAAAATTTTTATAGTTGATTGATATGAACACATATCCCCAGACCAACAACAGAAACAAAAGAAAAAGAAGAAGACCACAATGGTTAAAGGATTTCACTGATATTCCCAAACTACAATAATCAGTATGCAAAGAAGCCCAGAAGAGAAAAACAGCAAGACCAAAATTCTATTACAATAACAGGGAATAAAAGATTACAGATATTACAAATAAAAGATCGCTTTACAACATATAATATACTCATTCGGTAAAGAATAGTAGAATAAATGTAACAAGGCTAGAATGATCGAAGCTAGCGAGTTGGTTACAAGATATGCTAAAACTAATGATCCATAAATAGCGGAAGAAGCATAGAACAACGATGATAAACAAAGAAGAAGACAACAGAATATCTGACAGAGGCAAGGCAGATAACGATAACAGAAAGCATTCTGAGGTAGAACAAACATGATCCAAGGTAGAAAGAAGAGTATAAATAGAGATCGAGAGGAATAAAAGATGATGAAAATTATCTCAAGAAACTCCTTCCTCTTAGCCTCTTCTTTCTTCCACAGTAGTTCCACGGTTGATCCTCTTTGGAAGATCTCTCCTCCGTGAAATCACCGCGAACTCCCTCAGTTCCTCTCTTCCCCTTCTCTCTGGAGAGCTCGAGCGTCGAGCGAAACAACAACAAAGAAGCAAGTATAAGGTTAGTAATTCAAAGGATTCATCCAAACATGCGTAAGAACCCAAACTACGGATCGATCCATTCCCCTAATCAGCGCAAAAGCTACAAGTGTATTCCACTTTGTAAGAATCAAGAACCACATGATCAAGAAATCCAAGCGAGAAGATAACAGCGTGGTAATCGGCGGCTCAAGCAAGCAAAGAGGAACACCATCCAAGTGATCCCATCCAACGAAGCTAAAAGGCCGAGATCCTACGGACGAAGGCACCATAAAACTCCTCGGCCTTTCTAGACTTCGGTAGGGTTCCAACACTCAAATGAGTCAACTCGAGGTGAATCAAGCTCAAATTTACACCCAAAGCAGACCCATCAGCATGCATTAAATCCGTAGCTTTGTATCATTGGTGCTCTTGTTGATTCATACTCAAACAATGGCGGATGGCACAAGATACACATCCAAAACAATTGAAGAATGTGTAAACAGTCAACAATGAAGAGCAAATTACCTCAATCATGGCATTGAATGAAATATCAAAGAGATTGGACAATAGAAAAAACAACTAGAAACAACCTCAAATCGGTATGTGATGCATCCCTTTCAATCCTATTCTCCAAAGCAGACACACACACATATCAATCTTAAAATAGATATGCCAGATTTAATGGAGAAGACCACCCTAGGATGGATCTTTACAATTTTTTCAATATTATCAATCCTCGATGATCGAAATTTTAATATCCTCATATACATGGATGGACTGCTTTGGTATCAATGGATGCAAGTAAAAATAACAGTTCATTCTTGGCCACGCTCAAAGAACAAATTATGCAAAGATTTGGCCCTTCCTCTACAGATTTAAGAGGAGAACTATAAGATTCAACAACAAACAACGATTAACAGTTTTATCTTGAGTTTGAAGACCTAGCTAACCAAATTTCAGACATCCACGGGAATTGCTACAAAGTCGCTTTGAATCGGGGCTTAAACCGAGAAATTAGAAGAGAAATAAGAGCCTACAACCGCTTCCTTTCAAAGCATTTCAATTGGCTGCTAATGGAGGATAGGCTATCGATGACATTCACATGGCCAAAACTACAAGATCAACCAAGTTCAGCGGTAAAGCAACATCAAATCTGAAACACCCATCTTGCCTAATCCACCAAATGCCAACAAGACATTCAAAGTAAGACCTTTAGCAATTGAGGCTCACACCAACACAATTAGATGAAAGAAGAGGGATTATGCTTCGTTGTAATGAAGTATCATCCAAAGGACATATATGTCAAGACTTATGTGCCTTCATGATGGTCAATGAAGACCAAGACAATCAACTACTGACATGATATTATTCCAGTGGATACAAGAAGAGACATTAGATACAAGCTTAAAATATCAGCCATTCAACCCAGGCTAAGGCAAATGACACAGAGATTGTATAAGTATACATATTATAAATAAATTCTAACCACTAACTTAGTTTAGAATTTATGTCGATATAATCAATTATGTAGAATAGGATAGTCCATAGTAATAAGTCACACAAATCCTTTACACTCAATTAAGAGGGACAAAGCAGCGGTGTCACATAATCCAATACAAAGGAACTTTTATTTTGAGATAGGTTGGACATATAAATCGGGAAAAAAAGCAACATGAAACAAATGGCGATAACATAGAAGAGCTTCAATCCAAGACTACTACAATACAGACAAGCCTTTACACTACAATCAGTAAAATTACCAATTCAGTTCAGAAGATGGGCAGATAGTAATCAAGCTTGTTAAAAGTTTCAGATCAAAGAAAAGTACTAACAGGAGAGCCACGAATTAAAGAAATATCAAGGCAAGCGAAGGAATTCTACACGAAGCTTACGGGATATCATGTAAAGAAAATCTGAAAGCATCTCAGATTTTTGACCTTGAGGACAAGGTCGGTGTGAGGAGTAATGATATGAACACATATCCCAGCCAACGAAACAAAAGAAAAAAGAAGAAGACCAATGGTTAAAGGATTTCCGATATTCCCAAATGTCGGTATGCAAAGAAGCCAAGAAGAGAAAACAAGAAGACCAAAATTCTATTACAATAGGAATAAAAGATTACGATATTACAAATAAAAGATCGACTTTACAACATATAATATACTCATTCGGTAAATAATAGTAGAATAAATGTAACAAGGCTAGAATGATTTGAAGCTAATAGCAGTTGGTTACAAGATATGCTAAAACTAATAATCCATAACAAGAATAACGGAGGAAGAAGCATAGAACAACACGATGATAAACAATCAAGAAAGAAAGACAAAATATACGAGAGGCAAGGCAGATACGGAAAATAACGAAAACAGTTACAAGAGGTAGAACAAACATGATCCAAGGCAGAAAGAAGAGTATAAATAGAGATCAGAGAGGAATGAAAAGATGATGAAAAATTATCTCAAGAAACTCCTTCCTCTCTGTCTAGCTTCTTCTTCTTCTTCCCTGAAGTAGTTCCACGGTTGATCCTCACTGGAAGATCTCTCCGTGAAATCACGGCGAACTCCCTCTGGTTCCTCTCTTCCCGCTTTCTCTCAAGCAAAGCGGCTCAAACTAAACAACAAAGAAAGAACAAGCAAGTATAAGGTTAGGGTAATTCAAAGGATTCATCCAAGCCATGAAGCACAAAACCTACGGATGAGATCCATTCCCTGATCAAGCTACAAGTGTATTCCACTAATTCTGTAAGAATCAAGAACTACATGATCAAGAAACAAATCAAGAGGCGTAAGATAACAGTCGGCGACTCAAGCAAGAAAAAGAGGAACACCATCCAAGTGATCCCATCCAACGTTAAAGACGCGAGATCCTACGGACCGAAGGCACCCATAAAACTCCTCGACCTTTCTAGACTTCGGTAGGGTTAGATCAAGTGTGGTTTAACTTCTCAAGTCAAGGCGGGTGAAGCCCAGAAATAAAGCCTAATGAGTGGAATTAACTCAGATCTATTCTATTCATTCAAGTTTCACTGTATCAGATCAAATTACAGAAAAAGATCTATATCATTGATCAGATGGAAATACTGGACATTACAACATATTGAATCATTTTTTTGCCTTCCAAATCCACTATAAATAAAAAAAGGGGATTTACATATATATCACATAATTTTTATGTATTTACATATCTAACATTTAAAGGCTAATTTTTTACATATATATAACATCTTAATTTTCTATATCACATCAAAAATATCATTAACACTCATTTTTTTAAAATAAAATGATCATTTAAAGCATAAAAAATATTAAATAAATAAATATTTAAATTTAGGTGTTAGATTTGTAAATGTATAAGAATTGTGTGTTATTTGATGTATTAGCTAAAATCATAATTGTTTATTTTTTATTTTTACATTTATGCCAATAATTTAATGAGAAAGATTTAATTATAGTGTTTTATGAGAGTTTGATTTGATATTTATAGGCTTCGAAGTGGGCTTTTATTTATAATAAAAATTATTTGATTTAAGAATATGTATTTGTTATCATCAAAATTATGAAATCAATACTCTTCTTTCATGATAAACATTATATGGAAAATGACCACTATCCAAGCAATAATGTATTCATATACTACTAATTAAGGGGCTATTTGGTTTCGTATAATTATCATATAATATAATTTAAATAAGCGCAATTTTTTTTTTCCGTCTTTGATACGCAGTAATGTAATTACATTACCGTATAAAATTTTAAGATATTTGAAATTCCCTTCCCAGCGAATTCAGAAGTCACGATTAACAACCGCGCGTAGAACTCCTCTTCTCCCGCTATAATCTTTCGCATACCCGCCTTTCGCATACCGCCGGTGTGAGAGAAGAGAGCCGCAAACCCTGTGACGGCGGGAGGTGAGATCACGAACTTTCCTTCTCGTTCTGCTCGGTTGCCTTCGACTCTCTTACACAACGTGGCAAAATTGTTCCTCTCTCTGTCTTTCACTCCCGATCGACTTCATTGCTCGCACGGTGTCGACCCATCTTCTCCCTCTCTCTCAATCTCGCTCTCTGTTTCTCGCCCCGTCTCTCCCGTCCTCGGTCGCTCTCTGTGAAAATAGGTTTTATTGTTATGGATAGCCATTTTATGTTTGTGCTTTATCTTCAATCCATGTTTTTGAATCTCAATGCAAGTTGTTTTGGCATTACTCTATTATTTGGAATGAATGCTATTATCATTGTGATGTTATGCAGCTGTTTTGCTATGTTGTTTGGTATGAATGCTATTATCATAGAGGTGGCCAAACTGCTCTGTCAGTGCATTGTTCATTGTTGTGAATCCATGAGTGAGGTGAAATGCAGCATAGTACTTTCCTTCACATACTTATCGCATAGATCAAGAGCATTACAGATCCCGGTTGCCGTTTCTTCATATTCCTACGCCAAGTCTTCCTTCTATAAATAGCAATCCCTCAACCGTGTATCTCCCCCTCATTGCGTCCACTTTTCTGGTATTGTGTTTGGAGATTGTTCAGCCGATGTCTTCCCTGTTCCTTGGTCCACCGACTTTGCGGCTGGACGGAGAGAAGCTGGGATTTGGATATTCTCCGGTGCGGCGATTGCGGAGTAGCAGCGTAGGGGCAGGGGCTTTGGTGTTTCAGCGGCCGATGCAGGTTAAGATGGCCGCCGAAAGGTTTCGCGGTCGAGATGGGGAGTCAGTTGAGGAGAATGGCAAGTGCGATTGTTCCGTTCCGGGTAAGTGTGTTTTTGTTGTGTGTTATGAATCGGATGATGATGGGGTATTGCATGCATGCCTTGTTTATGTGATTCCATTTTTTTTTTTTCATTGATTGATTCGAGTTAAGAAGGCCCTTTCTCTTGAAGATGCTGTCATCTTTAGGTTGAGTTTGGATGCTAGGAATGAAAAGAAATTAAAGAGTTGAAAAAGATTAAATCAGTGGGCTGTAGATTGATAATCAGCCAAACAATTATCTGGATTTCATATCATTTTCTCTAATTTAATTCGATCCAGACAAGCCTACAAAATTATTGAGATTCAAGACTGAATTCTTATATTGGATCTACTTGGTTCGGTATGACATTCACTCTGCTCCATAGATATTCTGAAATGATTGACTTTCTTAATGAAACCATGCGTGATGTGCAATGCGTAAAGCTGATGTTTTACTACATTGTTTGGTATGAATGCTATTATCACAGAGGTGCCAAACTGCTCTGTAAGTGCATTTTCAATTGTTGTGAATCCATGAGTGATGTGAAATGTAGCATAGTAGTTTCTTCGCATACTTATCGCATAGATCAAGAGCATGAGACATCCAGTTACTGAAAAAAATAGCTAAGAATCAGTACTAAACTGCTCTCTCTCTCTCTCTCTCCATAAGCCCCATCACCTCCTATTTGAGCTTGTTAGTTCATCTGCATTTTACTACTTTTCGATGCTAGTTTTGGTGGTGAGAACATCGCCACCGTAAAGAAATGCGCAAACAAATCCGTATTATTTTGTTCTTATTGATCATTTTAGATGTCGCAGGATTCGAGAATTTGCTTTTCTTTGGTGAAAGTCTGAAATGGATGATACCAAAAGAATTTTGTTGCCATTTTATTTTTTTTATGCACATGAGGTGTCGACACGAGGCGACAAGTCTCATATTTGTTGGGACAAACTTATTGTATAGGATCAATATTTTATATTGTATGTTATCATCTTCTTTCTAAATCTCTAAATGAATACCTTTTGTTTGTCAACCATGTGCGGCTTCATTTTGATATATTTTAGTGAGATTTGATTATCATGTGATATGCTAATATAGAACTTTATCCTGTCTTGCTTTTTTTTTTCTTTCTTTGTGCATTGAAGACTTATGGAGAGACTCATGGTTTTATCAACTGTGAATGATTGGATGAAGATGATGGAAGCTTTATTTTCGATAATTACTTTTCCTTTTTTTTCTTTTAAAATTGCTTGAAATGTTATTCAGGCTTCGTTTGGGAGGCTTTTTTAGTGCGTTTTGCTTTTGAGAGCGTGAATTTTTAATTTTGATACGTTTGAATAGTGCTTTTGAAACTGTGTTTTAGCTCAATCTTGAAAGCTCCGTTTTATTTTTTCAAAAGCAAAAGAATAGTTTTTTGAAATACTTTTAAACCAGAACTTTTCGAATCAGAAAACAGCCAATATTCAGTTAATGTAGCTTCTTCACGTCTAACTGATGGTTGATTGTTCTTTATAGATCGGAATGTTCTGCTACAGTGGATTGACACCAGAACAGGTTGATCGTCTGACAAATGAATTCCATATTTATATGACCAGGAATGGTCGAATCAGGTATGCATCTGTTTTCCCATGGTTTAATGAAAGTTTCTTTTTTTTTTGAAAATGTTGATTTTTATTTTTACTCATTGCCTGTGTGAAAATGAAATTACATAATTCTCAGTGGATTAGTGAAGGTTAAAGTCAATTAACTATATTCAATTAAACAATAATGAGTCAAGCAAATTTATCATTTTTATAACTAAACATTGCTATATAAAAGTAATCAAATAATATTTCTGAATGAAATTGGTGATTTTTATGCAGCATGTCCGGAGTTACTACAGGCAATGTGGCTTACTTGGCTAATGCTATTCATGAGGTTACTAAGGCTTTATGAAGTTAAATATTTCTCTAGCTTCTCAGATGGAAATCTGTGACATTACAGCATATTGAAGCATTTTTTGTCCTCCATGAATCTACTATAAATAAGAAAAATAAAGCTTAATTTTAAAGAGGAATAAAAAAGCTGGAAGATCCGAGTCCCCTTCAATATCTTCCTCAAATGTTTTGTGAAGCATAATGCAATTTGTACCATTCCTCATTGCTGATGTATCAACTGAAATCCATTAATGTTCACATTTTTTTTTGACATTTGTGTCAACATTTTTGTGAGAAAGATTAAATTATAGTGTTTTGATTTGATATTTGTATGCTTTGAATTTGGGTTTTGTTTATAATTTGCTCTGTTAGAATTGAGAAGAAGCATTCTAAGCTGCAGTTAGCATTCATATGAGTTTAATAATCGCATTTATTCATTGTACAAATTGTTTTCTTTGGTTCAAAGCACAAAAAACAAAATAAAATAAAAATGGACTGAGTTTTCATGCTAAGAATCTCAGTCGGTTTTTATTTACATGCCTCCTTTGGAGAGTACTACTTCTGTTGATAAATTTAAAACAGGGGATTTACATACATATGACATATCATAATATATATATATATATATATATATATATATATATATATATATATATCTATATATATATATATATATATATATATATATATATATATATATATATAACATTCTAATCTTTAATATCACATTCAAAAATATCATCACATAATTTTTAAAAGTAATTTTTTTTTGAAACATACGAAAATATTGAATAAGTAAACATTTAGTTTTAAGTGTTAGATATATAAATTCATAAGAATTATGCGGTATGTATGTAAATCTTCTATTTAAAAAATAACAATAAAAGTACTAAATTCGAGGAGGTTCATCTTAAATTCATGCTTTGATCATAGGGTGGAGCTATACAAGGGCATTGGGGGTTAGTGCCTTCATCAGCTTGATGGAGCTAAGATTATATATATATATATATATATATATATATATAATATCTATATATATATATATAGATATATAGTATATATATATATATATATATATATATATATATATAAGTCAGAATTCTAGAGAGAAGAATTAATATTATTGTCATTAAGAATAGCTCGTTGGTGACGCGGAATTTTCGACCGCTGCTCGATTCCTCCAAAGCGGATGTGCCTATAATCAATAGTGGGAAATCGGACTGACACGTGGGTGATGAATGTGACGCTAGGCCCCTGTGGGATTAGTCACAATGACATCCCCACACAAAGTGGGCAGGGTGTTCGGTGGATACCCATTGCAAAAAAAATCATTAAGAATATGTATGTTAGAGTTGCTACTTGTGTTCAAACACAAGGACGATTGGTCAACATATTTTTCCATTTTAGTTGGATTAGATTAAGAATTGATTTTAAGTTCATATCTTTTTGTTTTAGTTATGAATATTCTTTGTGGACGTTTACAAGAGGATGTACCTTGGTATATATTTTTTTGTTGATGATATTCTTCTTGTTCATAAGAGAGAGAGTTTCAAAAAAACTTGAATTATGAAGGTTAACTTTAGAATCTAAAGGCTTTCGTTGAGTAGATCTAAAGTCAAATATATAGAGTGTAATTTTATTTCGTGAAAGATTTAGTAGTGGGATTGTGACATTAGTTGATTAAGTCATTAAAAAGAGTGAACGCTTTAAATATCTCGAGCCAATTGTTCAAACTAATGGTGAAATTAATGGGGATGTTATTAATAGAATTCAAGTTGAATGATTGAATTGGAGGAATTCATCTGGCTTATTGTGAGATAGAAAAGTATCGCTTAAGAAAAATTTTATAAGTTGATGATTAGACTTGTAATAATTTATGGTGCACAATGTTGACCGATAAAAAAAAAAACTTAAAATTAAGTGTTGCAGAGATGAGGATGCTCAGCCGGATAAGTGGCTTTATATTAAGAAATAAAATACAAAATGAATATATACTTTAAAACTTTGGAGTTGCTTCAGATAAGATTCAAGTGAGTCATCATAAGATGATTTGGTCCAATCGTCCGAAGACTCCATTAGGATATTTGTACTGATTTGAACTATGTTAAGAAATGCAATGGTAGACTTAAGAAGAGTTGGTGGGCAGCAAAAACTGCTTTGGAGTTTTGGTATATTTTATGGTTTTTGAATTGATTTGAAATATATCTATACGTTGTATTATCTAATAGCAAATTTAAATGAAAAATATTAAAAGAAATCATTATAATTATTATCATATTCTTGTAGCTATTGAATAACAAATAAAAATGTGAAATTTTTGTTATAATAGTTATATTGATTTAGTAATTAAAAAGAAAAAAAATAAAATCGATGTTAAAATTCTTTATCTTGTTAGTATATATTTATTATTTTTATATTAAATTTTTTATTAAAATTTTTTAAAAATTGTTAATATAGGTTAAAAAAAAGTTGAAGGTATTTTTAAAATATTTATTTATTTATTGCTCACTTCTTCCTATATTTTGGCATGAGAGATACACCACTATTTTGAGCCTTTTGCTCTAATATTATGTTTTCATTTTCGATGTGCTATTGCTCTTCTAAATGTTAGTGTATGCTTTTATTTTTTTAGAATTTAATATATATATATATATATATATATATATATATATATATATATATATATATATATATATATTAATGAATTCTTGAAGTTCTTAATTTTCTAAAAAAAACTACAATAAACCCTTTATTTAAGAGATAAGAATATTATATTTGATATGATCGCAAAATACTTACACGTCGAAGAACTGACTGAATCAAGACTCAAGATCGCGCTATTATCAATCTACTCTTAAACGTGGTAGAAATAAATCGAGTCTTGACGAGCCATCTGCAAGCCCAGATCTCATAATTCACTTCATTTGAGCATTCAAATTGACAAAATACATCATATGATCAAAGGAATCATTTTGAGTCCATGGAAAGGAGTGGGATTTTGTATGATTTAGGCCATAATCTATAAATTTCATTTTTATACGAGAGGAGGCGGCAAGAGAGAGAGAGCTTTAAAGTTTTGAAAATCCTCCGCATAATCGTTACCACTGACGGCACCACTCCTTGCTGGTTACCAATTATCGCCGACCGGCTGCCGCCACAATCACTGACCTTTGCATCGCTTTCTCTTTATCGCCGGTCGCTGCCACCATCGCTGCCGCTTTGCTTTGTTGCCAACCATCACATCGGCCATCATCGCCGTCCACCGATACACCGCCATCACTACTATCGTCTCACCGCCGATCTCGCCGCATCACCATCCCGACGACCTTCATCGCCACAATTTCCCAGATGTTCACCATTACTATACGAATTTGTTCGATTTTTTGAGATTCCATCAGCTTCTTCTCATACAATTTGTAATCCGTTATCGGAAATTTTGTACTCAAACAAATACATAGTGGAAGATTCTTGCAGTCAGATTTTTCCATCTTTTGAGGTTTTCCATAAAAAGATTCTGAGTTTTATTATTAATATTCAATCATCCGTAGTGTAACTCTATATGAAGTAAAGATAAATTTTACTCTATCGATTTTACGCAACAATATTTATTATAGATAAAAATATAATATTTATTTATAAAGAATGACGTGAAAGAGATAAGAATACAGTAGTGAAGTTTTTTTTTTAGAAGCAAATATAGTAATTGAAAAATAAAATATGATTTCTTCAAATAACATTAAAAACTACAATAAACCATTTATTTAAAATGAAATGCAGCCATGGGCTAATAGCGGAATAGCGGTGTAAAGGAGCTGAGCTCGAGAGAGTTGAACTTTTATTTGTATTTGACTTGAATTATTCAAAATAGATTATTAAAATAATAATCAAAATTTAAGAGTATTCAACTTCCAATTTTTTTGCATAATAAAAATTTTAACCACTAAGTTATACTTTCAATTGTGATATATAATATTTTTATTTCGAGCTAAATCGAGTCGAACACGATCGAATGAAGGATTATTCATATTCGACTCGCTTTATAAGCGAAGAAATATTTGCTTTGCTCGATTCGCATTAACTAACGAAATAAAGCTGTTACTTAATAACTATTTTTTTTTGATAGCTAAGATTTGTGTGGTCTTCAAATACTAATTTTAAAACTATTTGAATTAAGAAAAAAACTGATTCTTAATTAAACATAATAAAGCTGAGTCATCACCTACTGTGTGGGTTAATAATGATCTCTTGTTCGTTATCTGATCCTTGATTTTATTATTTTTTTATTATGACTTTTTTCCTCAACCATTTACCCTTAGTTGAGTTTTCTTTTTACTTAAATTAAAATAATATAAGCTGAGTATTCTTATTTTAAATGTTATCATTAGGCATGAATTATAATACCTTCATTAAACAATATTTAGTTGAATGTGGATAAGTTTGACATTAGATTTAAATTACATTTAAATCAATGATTAAATTACATTTATTTTTAAAAATTGCTCTCAGTATATATATATATATATATATATATATATATATATATATATATATATATATTTCATCAATAGGTTTTTTTAATATATGCAATATTCTATATGTCATCATCACCAATTACCACAATCATTAACATTTTTCAACTATAGTAAAATTTAAAAAATAATAATAAATTATTAATGTTTAATGATATGTCATTAATTTTTTTTCCTAATTAATATTTGACCAATTAGGCACTTATTTAAATAATACTTAATGTTGGAAAAGATGATTAGTCACTCTATGAAGATAATTTTTGAAATTTTTAGAAGAATCTAAAAATATATTATATGATGATGACATGTTAATATTATCATGTTTTCTAAAATGGGAAAAAAAATAAGTATTAATGAAGTTATAAGTATTATAAGAAATTAATTTTGCAAATTAAAAATTATATTTTAAAAAAATTATATAATAGTCTTGATACTAATAAAAGAGAAAAATATAAAATAAAAATTGCAAACATAATTTATTCTACTTTCTTGACAACAAATTTTAGAGAAAACAAATTAAAAAAAAAAGATTTTACAAACAATCAATATTATTATTTTAATGCTTTCTTACTATAAAATTAGTTGAAAAACTATCCCAAATGAAGCCTTACTCAACATATATAATATTATAAGATTTTGATTAAGTTAGATAGAGTAAAGGATAATGAAGACATTTAAAAAATACAAAAAAATTATATTAAGAAATTATTAAATAAGGGAGTTAAAAAAATATTATTTTGAAATAGTGTACTGAAAAATATAATAATATATATTATAGATAGGAATGAAATTAGTTAATTCTAAAAAATTGCATAATGATAACATTTTATATTCAAATGAGATTTAGAGAATTATAGTGAATATTATAATAATTTGATTAACAAATTGAGTGCTGAGAGGATGCCATATGATTAGATATAAAGATTTGTTATAAAAGCAATTTTTATAAAGATAATTAATGACAAAAAAAATCTAAAATTTAATAATAAGTTAGTGAATTAATGATAATTAAAATGACAAAGCTAATAAAGAATCAAAGACTACTGAGAGGTTTCAAATTTTGAAAAAGAAATACACTTCTAATGATTAACTTATTTAAGAGTATTTACATACATAACAAATAATTGTCTTACATTATAAATAATATTTAATTTTTTAACATCATATAAAAATATTACTATTATTATTATTTTAAAATAAATATATCTTTTATGTTTCTATAAAATATTAAAAATATTAATATCTAATTTTAGATATTAGGTTTATAAATATATATAATTTGTGTTATATGTAAAGCTTCCTTTATTTAAATTATCTCTCTTTAATAAATTTTATTTTCTTTATTAAAAAAAAATAAATTGTTTAAAAAATTAAATTTATTTAATTTATACAATTAAGATGTTATTACTTCTATAATCATGCTTACTACATCTGCATATCATATTTAATTATTTGAAGCACTTTTATAAATGAATTCATCAAATTTAAGATTTCTCCGTTTTACTTTAATTTCTTAAGGGGATTTACATACATACCATTGAATTCTTTAACAATTACATATCTAACACTTAAAAGAAATATATTTACTTACCTAAAAGCGATCTAAGAAGCTTCTCTCTCTCCCCGTGATCAATCTTTTTTTAAATAAAATATACTTTTAAAAGCATAAGAAAATATTAGATAAATAAATATCTAATTTTAAATATAAAATATATAAATATATAAAAATAGTGTGACACATAAATAAATCTTCCTATAATTTTCCTTTTAAAAAAAAGTTGAACAACTACTCATTTTGTAATTTTTTCTATAGCAGATCAAGTTGTAACAAGCTCAATTACATCACAAAACTTTAAAAAAAAACATAATCATAAAAAATTAGTAATATATATATAATCCATATTAAAAACAAAATTCATTGCAAAACACTAAACTCTCAAATCATTAAGAGTTTTGCCTAATCTTTCCTACTCAATACAAGAGAACCGATTCAAGATTTGGAAGCTTGTCATCTTGGCCCTGAGAGCTCAATCGGTTCAAGCACAAATGAAGATGCTTCATTTACATCGCCATGGAATCTGGGGAAGCTGTAAGCAATCCCAGTCACGTCCTCATGTGCTTCTTCTTCCTGTTCAGCTGGTCTGGCTTTCTCAAGAGCCTTCGCCACCTCACACATCTTTGGCCTGACGCTGGGACTGGACTGAGTGCACCAAAGGACCACTTCAACTGCATTCTCTAGTTCAGCTGCATTGAATGAGCCGTTGAGTTTCCTGTCAACCATCCTGTGAAGCATTTTCTCTTCATACAACTCTTTCACCTGCACCAACCAATTCAATTATTAAGCTGTACGAGATTGCAATTCATTTACAAGTGGTATATATGGTTAGAGAAGTCTTTTCATTAAATGAATGTTTGGGTGAATGGATGAGACCATTTGTTGACATGAGTAAATCCATCTGTTCGGAAGAGGGCGAGGATTATTAACTTAATAACCATATTTATAGTAATCATAAGAAGAAATTAATGAAAATTTTCGTTAAGAAGAACATTAAACAATATAATCAACAGTTCATACTCTAAGAAATAATATTTACCCAGTCGAGGATGACTCCCTTCTGGGCGTGGCCATTTGCAGAACACAGGGTTTTCTGTCCAGTTATCATTTCTAATAACAGAACGCCGAATCCAAAGACATCAGTTTTCTCCGAAGATTGGCCAGTTGAGAGATATTCTGGAGCAATGTGTCCTACAGTACCTCTCACTGCTGTAGTGACATGAGAATCCTTCCTGTCCAAAAGCTTTGCCAGCCCAAAATCTCCAACAATGGCTTCATAGTTTTCGTCGAGAAGAATATTGGCAGCTTTAACATCCCTGTGGATGATTCTAGGGTTGCATTGTTCGTGCAAGTAAAGCAATCCACGAGCAGCTCCAAGTGCAATTCTCATTCGTTTGTTCCAGTCCAAAGATGGTCCCCCATGATTTTGATCTGCTTAAGATAATATATAATTGGAATAAAAAACAAGTATTAGGACTCCTTCGTTAAGGCTGATATTGAGTATAATTTGAGCAAACAGTCTCAACTTAAGAATCATCTTCAAAGTTCTGCAATAGAGAACATACCATTTTGGTCAAAAATTTAATTTGCATAGATTTTAAAGGGACTATTCAGAATCTTAAATTCCAATAACAGTCTATTCTCAATTTGCAGCAAAAAAAAAAAATTTGAGAAGGACAAAAGAAGCAAACCTCTTAACCGATCAGCAACACTCCCATTGGGCATGTATGGATAGACAAGTAGTCTTTCATTTAGTGTCATACAGAAACCATACAAACATAAGAGATTCCTATGCAATGCTAACCCAATCATCTCAACCTCTGTCTGGAACTGTACTTCGCCGGTAAAGTTGGGATCTTTCAATCTTTTTACGGCAACCACAGTTCCATTTCGGAGAATTCCTTTATAAACCACACCAAATCCACCTTGACCAAGAATGTTCTTCGAACTAAAGTTATCAGTAGCAACTTGCAGCTCCCGAAATGAGAACCTCTTCAATTGACCCATTCCCAATTCATAGTTTTGATCTGTGACAAATGAGTTATCGACGTCTACACGTCATCTTGGATAATGATTTTATATGTTGAGCGAAACATACCCATTAGAGAAACATACCAACAGAAGCAAAAGACAACTGCCATCGGCAACAATGTAGCCAGGAAAGAAGCAAAAGCACAGAAAGCATAAAAAAAGCACTGACGCTCAAAGATACTGCAACAGCTAGCTGATGGTGGCTGGATTTTACAGAACTGACGGCTTCTACAAATGGAGTATATATAGTTAGGTAGGAAAAATGTATTTATAAATAAGGATTGACGGATAGCTATATACCATTGAATACTACAGAACCATTTGCACATCCACGCACAGCAGATGAATTGCAAAGAAAATAGTTTCCTGCAACACTGGAGTATGATAATCTCAAGTTCTCAATAGTAGAATAGAAGGTAACAAGAACATGGAAATAACATATTTCTATTTCATATTTCCTGCTAAAATAATGGTATGATATCTCAAGATAAAGAACACATAAGTTTCTACAGTCCGACTATATTATAGGTTTAACAAACCTGTAATCTTTTGCAGAAATCATTGGGATTGGGCCACTTAGATTGTTGAAAGACAAATCTCTGTTGCATATTGTTTCCATGAGTTATATAAAAGCATGCAACATACTTGGTTTAAAAGAAGAATCGGAATAATACGTACAAGAAAGTAAGGCCAGCAAGTTTTGCAACAGCTTCAGGTATGGGACCAGAAAAATTGTTTCTGTCAAGTCGCCTGTTCATGAAAAATAAGTAGAATTCCAACATGAGAATGGTAAATCAAGTAAAACTAAAAACTAACTGAAGTACAAGTTTCTTACAGGTATCCAAGGTGAGTCAGAAGCCCAAGCGATCCCGGAATTTCACCAACAAATTGATTACCAGAGAGGTCTAATGTCTTGAGCTGTGATAGCTTCCCAACCTCAGCAGGAAGAGGACCTGTTATTTTGTTGTTCTGCAAAAGCCTGGGATGAAAAGAAAGGAGAAGGAAAAGGAAAGTAAATGCGGTGACTTTCAGACTCTTCCCAACTGTTTAGAGTGAAGAATTTGGAATTACATTTATAGTATTATAAATTTGAACATAATATCTAAGACTTAGTTGGACATTACAAGAAAATTGATGTCCTATAATTTAATAAACTACAGACTTGTAGAACTCATCCAGTGACAGTCAGTTTGAGGATATCCTGCAGTTTCTAAATGCATTTCCTTTGATAGTACAAAGTGAGCTAATCATGTTCCAAGGAATCTAACTACAAGAAAAGAAAAGAGAAAAAGACTGTAGTTTATTTCTGATGATTTCATTGGAAATTTGCAGAAAGTAACTCAAAGATTATCCAATTCTGGATAACTTCAATTTTCACGAACATAAATAAAGGTGGATAACGAACCTTTACCAACAGTAAATATTTCTTGACATTTAAAACAATTATAAACATGAGAAGAGCTTCAAAAACTCATCTTTGGGATACTCACATAGTTTGAAGGTGGCTTAGGTTTCCCACAGTCGTCGATAGGGTGCCCGATAAGCCATTATTGCCCATCTCCCTGCCATAACACAGAAAATACACATGAAACTCGAAAGGAAAAAAAATCATACTTTTATTCAGAACAATAGCACACTCTAATGCAAGCTGCTTAGGGCAAGCTAAGACAGACGGAGAATTACAGAGAGATAACGAGGCCATTGGGAGAGCATCCGACCATCGTCCATGTACAGGGATCCACAGAGTTAATGTCCCATCCACTCATCACCCCTGCTTCATCCCTCATCATGCTCTTCATCGACATCAAAGCCACCACTACGATCGAAAATAAATCTCAGGGAGAAATTAGAGAACGCGGCATTTAGGAATAAACAAGAATGGAACCTTCGCTGTTGACGCCCTTGGGTGAGAGAGGGGGATCGGTCGAATGCACGAGATACGCCAACGAGGAGAAAATTTCCACCAATAGAAGAAGATGCGGCAGCCACAGCGCCATTGGAGGCTCCATCGAAGAGGTCTCTTCCTCGGCAGAGGAAACCCAGCTCGCGGAATATATCAATGATGTGGACGACGAATGGACCATTATCATCGTAAATAAAAAAACGCAAGTTTGCAGGAAAAAAAATGAATTTAATCTCTCTCAAGCGCTAGCCATGAATGCTCCGAGAACTTAAAATAACGAGCAAATGGTCGGAGACAGAGCTGAAAGCGAAATTAATGAAGTCTCCTCGGCAGTTGTGGAGCTATAAGCGAGCTGGAAGAGAGAGAGAGAGAGAGAGAGAGAGAGAGAGAGCGCTTGTGAATGGACTGATTTAACTACGATGATATTTAAATACTACTAAAAAAAATTAATAAGTATATCATAAGGCATTACATATAATATATTTATATATATATTATATAGACAGAGAGAATTAATATATATATATATATATATATATATATATAGAAAAATTAAAGAATCCCAATTTATTACAAATAAAAATTATAAATAATATATTTATAGATAGTCCAAAAAGAACTAAGAAGCAAAGAAGACATTGCTAGTCTCTTAGCTCATGCTGTAATATTGTAGAAGAAAAATTAATCTGTTTAGAAATGTGATCAGATTAGTCAACAAAAATCAGATGAATACTGCAAAAAAAAGAAGACATTGCTAAAGTTAGCTGTAAGTCAAAAAATAGAACTGAATATTAAATATGAAGAAGAGATATTGGACTTAGATCACAAAACATCCAAGCTTAGGATGAAGTGCTGCAAAAAAACAATCATTGGTTTCCAAAGTTGGCTTCAGGATCCTTTGAGAACGCTTTAAATGAATCAAAAATCAACAAAGGAAGACCCAGTTGCAACTTGGCCATCAAGACATTTCCAATTGAAAAAAAAATTCAAAAAAGCCCAGGGTATCATCATTGTCCAATTCGTAGAATATGTAAAACAAAAAAGAGAAGAATGTAGCCAGTAGAAAACAAGACTCAAAAGCTATCATTCTGTTGCCAACATACATTATTAGAAAATTATAAAGCAATGTGCTCAAGATGCTTTTTTTATTAAATTGAAACCATTTCCATTAGTTGGAATCTTAAATTATTAAAAACTTTTTTTAAAAATTAGAGAAGTGGTCATCATAATGTGAAAAATTGGAATTGTGATGAATATCCATTATGATGGCAATGAACATATTTCAAATGGTGTAAGATGGTAGTTAAGATATTCCATCATATTTAAGAAAGAAAGAGATCATATATGATCAAATGTCAAAAGGGGCTGAAGTTGGTCAAGTCATATATGATTTCTGAAATAAAAATATTATGTGATCTTGAACTTAATAGATGACTAGAGGTGATATGGGTGGTCTCTTACCTTGAAGGAAGGAAACTAAGTAATTTTGAGTTGAATCTTCTCATTTGTTAGTGAGTAACACTTGAACCTTATTGATAAGATTGATTATAAAAATAATTAAGAGAGAGAGAGAGAGAGAACATGGAAGCTTTGTTATTTGTTATTGTTTGAAAGTAATTAAAAAAAACTCAAGACAATGATCATGTGTCATGGGTCTCTCTTTTAACTACTTAAGGTGGAGATTAAAGCATAGTTCTATGATAAATACTACATGTAATATAAATAAATAAATTCTACAATATAACTTGATATATCCCTTTAGAATTTACAAATCAAGCATAGATTTCAAGTTAAAACATATATTCAATCAAATTAAGCATGAGATGAGTCTAATAGCTATGGGTGATCAAATGAGCTCAAATTAAAAAATTACATAGAAAACTTTGAAACATTGATTGGATGATCAAATGACTTTCAAATTTGACGTGCTTATAGTCGAATCGAGCGGATCGATGAGACAAATTCAGCGAGCCTAAGATCACTCAAATCGAATATCATTTGAATGGTCAAATCACAAAAAAACTATCTATGATCAAATGGATCGATATGAACCGTCCGATGAAATGTTTTGGGATTTTGGCTACAATGACCAAAATACCTCTCTCAGAATTCTATAAATAGGATCTCATTCTTGTCATGAAGGAAGGAAGGAGTTAGAAGCCAAATTAGGAGAAAGCTGAGAGAAACTAGAAGTTCAAAGTTCGTTATCACCACCATTGTCATCGATCACCGCTTATTGTCATTGTCGACTACTACCAACAACGTTATAGCCCAACTACTATTGCATAGATGTTGTTACCTGATTCTAAAATTCTTATTGTCAGGCTTTCTTACATACAACCTTGTATTCTCATTATCGAAAAAACTAAACTCTATAATCCAAAGAAGATATATATTGAACATATTTACTGGGCTAGGCTGTGTGGTTTTCCCCTATTTATGGAGTTTTTTTCACATAAAAATTTTAGAGTTCTTATTCTCTTTTCAACTATCTGGGTGTGTGTTGGATTTTCATATGAGCTTAGATGTGAAGTTTTATTCTACTATTTGGTTTTTTAAACAGCATTGGCGTTATCAGAAAAATATTTCATTTATATCTTCACAATAGTTGACAATTTGACTTTATGTTCAGAGTAGCATGATCTATATGGTGGATAAAATCTTACTCTAGAGGAACACATAAGAGTAATGAAGATTCATCAAACTTCTAATTCTTCAGCTTTTGTTGAAAACTAGGGGGCAACTCTTAATCTCAAAAGATCGCCCAAATCAATATTCTAGATATCTAATTGATTATTAGTTCGAAAAGCAAGTCAATAATGGGGAGTAATTTTAATATTAAAAAAAATAGCCTTGCAAATCGTGATTCTTTAATCATACTCATGAAAAATAAGGCAAAGGTCAAAGAGCAACTTTGGCTACAGCCTCAAATAGATATTTTGCTTTGACCTCTTTCACACAAGTTAACGTCATCGAGTAATACTCTAACAAATAATCTTGGAAGAATCAAAATGTTTAACCTCTTCCACACAGGTTACATCATAGAATAACACTTTGACAAAATAACCTCGGATGAGAGTTAAAACTATTACTTCTTCTACACAGGTTAAATTTCACCGAGTAATATTTTGACAAACTACCTCAGATAGGTTAAAAATCTTTTATGGATTCCTTCCTGTGGGGTTTATTTTTGAGATGTGGGACACCATGCAGATCTTAGGTGTTACTTATTGAAGTGATCGGGTACGACATTAAGGAATGATGTACTGTCTCAAAAGATAGAAATTACTACCCTATAATAGATCTAATCACCTAATAAGAACTCCTAAGGCATGATGGGTCTTCGAATATACTAGAGATATTTTCTCTACTTTACATGAAAAGGTAAAGTAGGGTTTATTTTAAGCTGGGTTCATTAAGTTCCCAATGGAGGCAAGCTCCCATAGTTAATTACATCCTAAGGAATGAGAATCTTTTAAGAATACTCTCGATTAAAGTAGACAATTAGGGTTTCCAAAGATTTCAAAGTTAAGACTATCAAAGGATTGGCTATTTTAGAAAATTAAATGGGATAGATCAAGGAGAAAACTTATTTTTGGAATCCAAAGGGAGAAAGTAGGAAATGCTCATGATACTTAGTGAGTATTCCAATCTACCATATAGTTGGGCTTTATATATTTGTTTAAAATTTAAAGAGAGTTAATTATTTGAGTTGATATTTTATTAGATTGATATGGCTTATAATTCCATAATATAAGATTATGAAAATGCCTAAGAAGTGAGGATTTATACTTGTAGCTGAAGGAAACAACTACCTTAGATTTCTAAACTAAGGAGCCTTGGTACAAAACAAAAGCATGACTTAAATTTAAGGTGAAAATGAGATATATGATTTACCTCCACAAGAGAGAATAAATCACATGACTGCTGGACTTATTATCGCAGAGTGGCGTGTAACTCCTCCTCGCTTTAAATCCATGTAGGCATGTATGCTTTGCAAGATATGGGTTATTGTTATTTAGAAAGAAACTAAGTCCTTAGACTCACTCCCTAAAAGACTAGAGCATGAGTGGTATGAATCCATGACTTAATCTAATGTAGATTTTATCAAATTTATTTGATTCTTTTAAACTTTTTATTTTGACACAAGCTATGAAATTTTGTATGCCTAAATGCATGAGAATTTTATTATGGGCCAAATCAAGAGAGAAAGGAGTGTTCTTCCACCAAAGGCTCTCAGGTTAATTGATTCTAGCAGGATGGAAGCCCCTCTTAATAAGAGTGGAAGAATATGACATGCATGATATTATACATTCATTAGCTAAGGGGTTGCTAAAAATTTTATTATCTTGATTTAATTCTTAGGCTTTTATGTGAGGTTATGAGTTATTTTAAAATTTGAGTTATGAGTTGCTAATAATTTTATCCTAAGAGCCTACATCCACACACATATCAATCATAAAGAAACTATGAAAACATGATGTTTTTAATGCACAATCTAGCACAACATCAAATAATTTTATAGACTATTGTAAAGAATAAAAAAGTCAGTTTCATACACCCAAAGAGAAGAAAAAAGATGGGTAGCAACTCTTCATTATACGATTACAAAAAAAAAATAATACATGCTATGGGGGTCTTCTTTTCTTCATTTTTTCTTTCTCTTTCTTTTGATTTGATTTGATCCAAAGGCATCACAAGGCACCCCAGGGACTAAGCCTTCGCCACTCATTCTAATCCCCATAACACTAATCCTAATTTCTAATGCAAAATTACATCAAAATAGAAAAGTAAATCTAGCTACACCAAAATAAATGTTAGCTAAACACACCATACAACCCAAGCAGTTATATGAATAATTTAGACTTAGCACCCCACACATGGTAATTAAGCCCACCTGTCCTAACATGGGTTACGCCAAAAGTATTTATGTTTTTATTATAGCGGCTCTTTAAGCATAACCCCTTGTAGAAAATATGATTACGCTAATAACAACCTAACATCCAGCCTATAAAACATACACCCTAACATCCAATCTAAAATATTGCATCACAAAACAAAACACAACATCATACATACAACGAACTTTAAGTGGTGACTTAGTATTCTAATGTGTGCTTAAGGCTTGTGTGACAAGACTTTACTAGGCTTTTTTTTTAGTTTAAGTTTCAATTTGGAGTTTGAATTTGTTTAAATTTTATCTTTGGGTGATTTCAATTTAAATGATTTAATGATTTATTTTTTATTTTTATTTCAATTTTATTTGGTTAAAATGATGTTTAAGTTTTCAAGAATGAAGAGTAGAATGAATTCCATTTGTAGATGGAACTCACCCTATTCTACATCTTAATTCCTAAGGAATCTAATTAACATCATTAAGTATCTTAAGTAGCCCATTTGAATTTGTGTAATTTATTTGATTTGATTTAGAGCTTAGAATTTGAATTTATTTAAGTATTTGATTGATTGATTTTGATTTAGGTGTTAGTTTAATTGTATCTTGATAATTCAATATCCTATCTAAATGAAGTTTAAGTTTGTTTAAGTTCATGTGTTTTTGGTTGATTAATTTTGGATTAGATATTTTGATTTAATTGAATCTTGATAATTCAATATCTTTAGTATCTAATGAAATTTAAGTTTGTTTAAGTTCATGTGTTTTTTGGTTGATTAATTTTAGATTAGTTATTTTGATTTAATTAAATCTTGATAATTCAATATCCTTTTAAATTAATATTTAACTCTTTTCTTTGATTATGGTTATGATTTAACTTTATGTTTATTTAATTTAATTGTGGTTCATTTATTTATAGTTTGATATTAATTTGAAATTTTATTTTGATTTTAATTGGGTTTGATTATTTGTAATTAGGATTTTATTTTTAATCACATCCATTTATCATGTTCATCAAAGTTTGGTTTGTATTTTGATTTCATACATTGGATATTTGATTAGTTTATCTTATTTAAGTAGGTTGAATAAGATTTGATTTGATTATATATTAAATTGATGAGAGTATTTCTTAATTTAATTTAATTTGATTTAATTTGATTTGATTAGATTTATTAGTCTATGTGTTTGCTTAGGTTCAATGTGATTAGTTTAATTAAGAAGTGTATTTATGTTAATTATAAAGGTTTATTTAATTTTCAATTTGACTTCATATTTGTTTAGACTAATGATGTAATTAATGACTTAATAATTTAGGTTTAATTTAGGTTTTGGTTAGTATTTAATTACATTTATGTTTGATTAAGCTTAGGTTTAATATGATTAATTTGATTAACTTAATTAGTTTATTTAAGAAGTATAATTAATTATTAAATTAAATAAAGATTTGTTTAATTTTTTTTTGATTTCATATTTATTTGGGTTAATGATGTAATTGAGTTAATGATTTAAGTTTAAATTGATTTGATTAGCATTTAATTGCATTTTATGTTTGATTAAGCTTAAGTTTAATATGATTAATTTAATTGACTTAATTATTTATTTAATAAGTGTGATTAAATTAATTAGTAGATTAATTAAGTGTTTGATTTGGATTAATTTTAATGTGATTTATAAAATTAATTTAATTTATTAAGATGATGGATTAATTTATTAAGTTTGCATTAATTAGATGTTTGATTAAGGGTAATTAAATTTTTAAAATTATTAGATTAATTAAGAGTTTATTTAATTAGAGATAAATGACATAATGATTTAGGTTTTAATTTAGGTTTTGATTAGTGTTTAATTGCATTTTAATTATGTTTGATTAAGCTTAGGTTTAATATGATTAATTTGATTAACTTAATTAGTTTATTTGAGGGGTGTGATTATTAAAATGAATTAGGATTTAATTTAAGCTTAATTTTAGAGTTAACTTTAATGTAACTTGTTTAAATTAATTTGATTAATCAAGATGATTGATTAATTTATTAAATTTTGTATTAATTAGATGTTTGATTAAGGATAATTAAAATTTTAAATCATTAGATTAATTAAAGGTTTATTTAATTAGAGATTAATGACTTAATTTCTCACATGTGAGTGATTTGGTTTAGTTAAATGTTTTCCTTAAGTTTGATTTGATGAAAGGATTATTGTTATTACCATCATTGTTATTAAGTGAATTAATTGTTTATTTCATTTCAATTAAGTTTGATTACTTATGATTAGAGTTTTATTTGATTTGATTCATTTATTATGTTTGTTTGATTTCATTAAAATATTTGATTTAGTTATTAGGTTGAAATATTTATTGGTTAATTAATTATCTTATTTCAAATGGATGTGATTTAATCATATGTTAATTAAGTTTACTTTAAATTTATTTAGTTTAATTCGATTAGTATCAAATGATTAAAGTTTCTTAAATTTGTTGAATTTTGGATTTGATTTAAGATTTAATCTTTTAATTGAGTTTTATTAACCTAAACAGCTTTAATCATATTTAATTTAGTTTCTTCTAAAGATGATATTTTTCTAATTTGAGGTTTAATTAATGATTGCTTAAGTACTATTTCATTTTTGATTTTTGATTTGATATTTAAATTATTTTTAGATTATATTTTAATTAACTCCTTAATTGATTAAACTTTACTCTTAAGTGTTTGTTTGTGGTTCATTAAGATTCAGAAGATCATATTATTTTTTTAAGAGTCCTAGATGTCAATTGAAGTGATTTAAGCCATTTTGTAGGTTTTTGTAAATTTTTGAATTTTTATTTGATTTATTTTATTAATATGGTCAATCTAAACTTCAAAATTTAATTTCTCTTAATCTAGAAGTCCTTTTCACTTGAAATTTTTATGATAGGTGTGTTTTAACTTTAATTTCAATCCTTAAAATTTCAACTTAATTTGACTCATATTTTTAATTTAATTAATGAAATTTTATTTTTACTAAAACTTAAATTAAACTCAAAATACTCAGTAAAATTTGGGGATTCCTCTCAAAAAGGTGAATCCAACGAGCCTTATTTACAATTTTTGGTTAAGTATTTTATTTTTTTGAATTTTTGAAGTTTCAGGTGATTTAAATTATTAATTTTTTTATAAAAGGAAATACGCGGTGCTTTGCGGGAAGCGACCCGACTCACTCGATCCGATAATAGGTGGGTGATCCATATGGATCACGATCGAGGCGGATCGCGGGTCACCGCGATCTAATCGATCGCAAAAACCATGCGTCGGACGATCGATCCATCGATGATCCAGGCGGATGATGCGATCCACGCGATCCGAGCGTCGATCGCCACCGCATCGATGATGGTCGAGCATCAAACAATCAAGGCCCGTCGCGATCCGTGAAGGATCGATCCGCGAACGCGGATCGACAACTGCGCTGTGATGAATAATATTTTCAACTTTTTTTTTTTGAAAAATGAGGAGTTTTAAGCCAAAACTTGTCCGAATGGACCCATTTTTATGTCGATTCACACCGAAAAAAATTATTTCCTAATTGAGATGATTTAAAGTAAAAATACAAGATTATCTAGAGAAAATTCCTAAAATCATGAGAAGATTAATACAAAATGCATGAAATCCTAAAACCAGCTACGATTTGGAGAAATTTACCTCGTCGGGGATGTTCCAGTGGCAGTGAAGATCCGAGCGAGCTCCTAGGTATGTGAGGAAGCTTTGGAGTGATCTTTAGCCCTTGTCTCCCTTCGGAATGTTGCCTTCTCCGATGTCTACCATTGTCTCACCGGAAGAGCAATTATTTATGTTTTTGAGCTCAAAGAAGTGGGGGATGGGTTCCTTTTTTACTTTGGGGAGCTTTTGGGGGCTGAATGGTGGTGGGAGGAAGAAATCTAAACCCTCATCTCCCTCTCCTTTTATAATGGCCGAAAATACAATCTTTTTTTAAAAATTTTGGCTCCAAATTGATTGCCATCTTACTTGGGGTGGTTGGGATGGATGATAGATTAATTCTGGATTTTGGATTTGTGCTCCAAAGTCCTCTCTTGCTGTCATATGATCAATTTATTCAATGTAAATATTGGGGAGGAGTTAAGTGAATGTGCTGAGGGAAATTAAATGAGGTTGGGTTGAATCCTATGTGGGGGAGGATCCATGAGGGATTTAAATGGGTTGGGTTGGTTTTGGACTGATCCCAAATGGGTTTGGATTGGGTTGATTAGCCTCCAATGGGTTTTGGCTTGGTTTCAAGGGATTTGGCCCAATTTGGATCATATGGGTCATTTTGGGTAAAATTGACCCATTTGACCAAAATTGGCCAAATTAGCTTGATTATGGGTTGATTCATATTCAATTGGCTAATTGAAGATGAATTTGGTCTTTTGGTTTGAATTAATTTGGATTTAATTTGGATTTAAGCCAAATTGACCCTTTAGGCTAACTTGGGCTAGGTTGGGTCAAGTTGACCAATTGGGCTTGATTGATCAAATTGGGTTTAATTATGACTTTGTTCAAGTTCAATAATAAATTTAGAATGAACTTGAGTATTGGTTGCAATCAATTTGGGTTAGATCATGATTTGAGCCGATTTGGTCCTTTAGGCCAATTTGGGTCAATTTTAATCAAATAGCTCATTGGGCTTGGTTGACCCAATTGATTGCAATTGATCATCCTAGGGTGATCAATAATCATGGTGGAAGATTTTGGTGAGCTTGGTTTAATCTAATTTTGGTTGGATTAGAAGTTGGCTCAAATAGGTCTTTTAGATCACTTTGGGTCAAGTGGACCTAAGTGGGTCAATTTGGATTTTGATTTGATTCAAGTTTAGTTGAACTTATATTAGCCTAGATTGAAATATAAATTCAACATCAATCAATTTGGAGTCCAATGATTTTGGCTCATTGAAAGTTTTAAGTCAAAAGGGCTAAGTTAGGTTTGGACTTGGGTTGACTTGAATTTGGTTTGATGATTATAGGTTTTATTTATATTTGGATAAATGATTGAATGAATGATTGATTTGAGAGAAAATCTATTAGTTTTGACATGATTTGGATAGAATTTAGCTAAGTCCAAAGAATTGGCTTAAAGGGCTTATATTGAGTTTATATTTGATTTTCGATATAGTTTTGGTCATTTGAATTTGGATTTCATTTATATTTATGAATATAAATGAAGGAATAATTGATTTATAAAAAGATCAATTGAGTTTGATTTGATCTAAAGGGAGTTTTGGCTAAGCTTATGAATGTGGTTCATATGGCTTAGGAAGGGTTTTAGGATTTGAATTTAATTTTGGGTTTCAATCATTTGGAGTCAAATTTTTAAATCTTTGGAGTATGAATTTGAATTTTAAATTTGGTTTGAGAATTGAGTTTGGGTTTTATTTGAGAAAGTGTATCTAGATTGGGTTTAGGCTATGGGATAGGTAATTTCCTTAAACCCTAAGGCATAACCTAATCTTATGATTAACACTTCTAAGTCTCTAAGCTTAGGTTAAGTGTTCACCTAATCACTAGAAGTGTCTTATGACTAAGGAGTTCTTAGTGTCTAGAAGAGTCCTAAGTCTAAGAAGAGGAGGTTAAGAGCTCACTCCAAAAGTGAGGTCAACAAAGGACCCCCAATAGGTGTGGTGTAACTGACAAGGTACACTGCACGTATTGGCGTTGACCAAAATGATCAACAACATCCAGAAGATTGCAACAAATAATGGAAGTGATCTATACCTAGACCCAAAAGGTAGATAGAATCACGATCTTAGTGCAATGCAGCTCTCTTTATGCCAAGGGTATAAGAGAGCAAGAAGGAATCCTGGGATTGAGTACATGAACCTTCCTCTGGGGAAACATGTTCAAGTTATCCGCTATGGATATAGATTTGAGTTTGATTGTGAATATGATTTGTTTGGGTGTGTATCCACTGAGGATTGAGTACATGAAACTTTCGAAAATGATTCAAGTATCATTTGGGGATATGGATAGTTTGATTATGAGTATTTGTTTGGGTGTGTATCCGGGATAAAAATTTGACTTGATTTTTTTTGATTTATGATTAGACTCTAGGAGGTGGTAAATTTTTTATGGCTCCACGGAGAAGAGTTCTAGATTGAGGGCATATCCACTAGGGATGTACACTTGTTTAAATTTGTTTGATTTAGATCTAAGCTATACTAAGGAGGCTAATTTGCTTTGCTCATCACCGGGGAGAAATTTGGTTTATTCGATATGTTTAATTTGACTCCACTAGGGAGGTTGGTTTTGAATTTATTTTATTATGGACCCTGTTGGTGTGCGATGGACCACACTAAGAAAGAGCCACGGGGGCCTTGGCTTGCCTTAGATTTATAAGTCCAAAGGGGTAGTCTACCTGCCATAAGGTAGGACTATCCGACCTGGGGTTGCCTTTCATGCAACAATTGTACTAGGAAGAAGACATAGCACTTACATCTTCCAAAGTAGGGATCATTGGTATCTGATGGCACAATCAATCCGACCTAGGGTGACTCAGTGAGCACCAGAGTCTTACCTCTCAAGAATAGTCCTAATGATTAATTTGATTTGATTTAATTTAATTTGGTGTGTTATGTTGTGGACCCTGTTGGTGTGCAATGGACCCACTAAGAAGGAGCTATGTCCACCTTGACCTATCTTAGATTTACAAGTCCAAAGGGGTAGTCTACTAGCCACAAGGTAGGACTATGCAGGGTTGCCTTTGGGTGCACGATGTCTTAGGAAGAAAGCGTAGCACATCTTTAAAGTAGGGATCAGTTGGGGTGACCTATCTAACAGGATCAATCCGACCTAGGCGACTATTTGAGTGAATGCCACGTGGACTCATATCAACTCAAGAATAGTCAATTAATTTAATTTTAGATGGACCCCTGGGTGTGATGGATCTACTAAGAAGGTAATATCGACTAGACCTATCTTAGGTTTACAAATCCAAAGGGATAGTCTACCATTAGGTAGAGCTAACCAACCTAAGGGGTGCCTTTCGATTTGCAATGGTCAAGTTAGAAGAAAGCGTGGGGACTCACATCTTCCTAAAGAAACCTAGGGTGATCGATCGCTTGCAATAAATCGGACCACTAAGGTGCCCTTAGTTTGCGATCATCGGAAAGAATGTGTAATAGACTTATATCTTTCAAAGCAAAGATGAGTGGGGTAACTCATTGGTGGCACAACAAGTTGAACGACCTAAGGCACTCGAGTGGCGAGGGTCTTACCTCAACTTAAGAGTAGTCCTGATGATTAATTTGATTTGATTTTATTTAATTTAATTTTGTGTATTATATTATGGACCCTGTTGGCGTGCGATGGACCCGTTGAGAAGGAGCTATGTCAGCCTTGACCTATCTCGGATTTATAAGTCCAAAGGGGTAGTCTATCAGCCATAAGGTAGGACTAACCGGTCTAAGGGTTGCCTTTCAGTGTGCAACAACTGTACTAGGAAGAAGCATAACAGACTTACATCTTCCAGAGTAAGAATCAGTTGTTCGGGTGATCTGTTGATGGCATAATAGATCAATCCTAACCTAGGGCGACTATTTGAGAGAATGCCACTGTGGACTCATATCGACTCAAGAATAGTCAGAATTAATTTAATTTTAGGTGGACCCTGTCAGTGTGAAGGAGTTAATATCAGCCTAAACCTATCTTAGGTTTACAAATCCAAAGGGATAGTCTACCAATCATTAGGTAGAGTTAACCAACCTAAAGGGTGCCTTTCGGTTTGCAATGATCAAGTTAGGAAGAAAGCATGGGGACTCACATCTTCCTAAACAAGGAACCACTGGGGTGATCAGTCACTTGCGCAATAAATCGGACCCGACTTAAGGCTGCCTGTCGATTTGCAATAGTTGTGCTGGAATGAATGCGTAATAGACTTATATCTTTCAAAGCAAAGACAACCGCCGAGGTAACTCATTGGTGGCATAACAAGTTGAACTTGACCTAAGGGCATTCAGTGGCCAAGGACTTATCTCAACTCAAAGTAATGTCGCAATTCTATAGGAGTTTTGTTGACATTGCCCTAAAGATAAGATGCCTACTTGGGAAAGGGGCCACTAGGGGAATTCCTAATCCACAAGTGAATTAATTTTATTTATTTATTTAATTTATTTTAATGTGAATCCTGTTGATTTGTGAGGGATCAAACTGAGAAGGAGCTTATATCAGCCTAGACATATCTCAAATTTATTGAACCAAGGGAGAATCTACGCATTTGCTGAACAAATTCTCCAACCACATGGATGGCTACTGGGAAATGGGGACTGTCCAATCCAAAAGTAACCCGGGTAGTGTCTAAATGGGGTCACAAAGGATATGATCTAAATAGAACGCCCGCAGGGGATGAGGCCGCTAAAGGCTTAATCCAACACCCTAGAAATGATGACATGGCTAGTCATATATCAAATAAGTATTCGATGGCCAACTCAAGCAGAAAGCACGATGACTTACATCTGCCAAGAGTGGTGTACCCATCGGGTGAGTCATTATCACATAGCGAACATTAACCAACTTATGGTGCCCATCGATTTGCAATAATTAATCTTAAAAGAAGGCGTATAGGCTTACATCTCTCTAAAGCGACTAGCGGATTCTCTTATCGATTAGTACCATTGACGGGGTGACTCTTGGTGAATGCTGGGACTTATATCAACTCAAATGTAATGAGAAGGAGCCTGGGACTTACCTAAACCTCAAATATATTCGACCTAGTTAGATCATGATGATTAGTTCAAGAAGAAAGTGCCTCACATCTTCTTAAATAGGATCAACCATGAGATAGCTTACTGGCTAGGTAGCGAAGACTACGAAACTAACAAGGTGCTCGTCGATTTGCAATAGTCAAATTAGGAAGAAAGCCGGGACTCACATCCTCCAATAAATGACCATTGGGGTGATTGGTTGCTTTGGGCAACAAATCAAACTCAACCTAGAGCAGCTAATGAGTGAGTGCCACAGGGGCTTTCTCTCACATCGAAATAGCCCAAAAGAAAGGTATGTGTGTTTGTGCTTGATATGAAGGAATATGATGCCACTGGGGGACTCTTACACCTAAACCTCGGGGAAACTCAGCCTAATCAGAGTATGGTGGCTAGTTCAAGAAGAAAGCACTGGGACTCACATCTTTTTAAACAAATCCAACATAAGGTAGTTCACTGGCAGAGCATTGAAGACTATCAAATGACAAGGCGCTTATAGGTGTGCAATGTTCAAGTTAAGAAGAAAGCGCGGGGACTCACATCCTCCAATAAGTGACCACTAGGTTACATACTAGCGAGGTAGCAAGTAGACCTGACTTAGAGCAGCTAATGAGTGAGTGCCACAAGGGGCTTTCTCCCACATAAAAGTAGCATAAGACAAAAGATATATGTTTGTTTATGTTACGAAAGAGGGAATAGGATGCCGCTTGGGTTCTCTAATATCTATCCTAAATACGTTGTGGCGGATTCATAGGCAAAAGATATTTTTAACATAAAAGAAATGAAATTTGAGATGAAAAGAAATTTTATTGATAATTATTTTCAAATAAGATTTATGGATAATATTTCTTTAAGTAGAACCTATTGATTGGAAGCATCAGACTCTCTCCTTTATAATTTATGAGTTGATAAGACCCTCCTTGGTAGGCCTTCTCTATGGCATAAAAGCCTTCTCAAGTGGGTTCAAACTTTCCTCCTATCTTTCAACGGGCAATAATTAGCCTCCTTAGAACTAAAATAAGCTCCCATACTTGAAAAGCACTAGGATGAACCAACTTATTATGAGCTTGAAACATCTTGGCTTTGTATAACTCGAGGTTGGCATGCGTGTCTCTCCTCCAAACCTTGAGCTCTTCCAACCAACTTGGCATTTTGTTCTGTGATTTTACCCACTATCCTTAGTGATGGGAGTTAGACTTCTAATTGTAGAACGGCTTCAAACTCATACACTAAGGAGAAAGGGATAGATTGAGTTTGAGTTCTGTATGTGGTGTTGTAGGCCCACAAGGCTTCAATTAATTATTCATGCCATCGTCATTTGTTGTCATATAGTGTCTTCTTCAGTATTTGAATGAGGATTTTGTTGAAGGCTTATGCTGACCCATTTTCCCTTGGGTAGTAGATTGTAGAATATCTCCAATCTATGCTGTGTCTCCGAGCAAAGTTATTGATTTTAGTGCTCTTGAATGCAGTACCATTATCGGATATAATTCATCGAGGCACCTCGAACCTATATACGATATGGTTTCTAAAAAATTAGAGCATATGTTGAGTTGTGACCTCTCTAATTGGTATTGCCTCCGCCCACTTGGAAAAGTAGTCAATAGCAGCTAGAATGAATCGATGACCTTTGGAAGAAGAAGGATCGATCGGACCCACAATGTCAGTACTCCAACACTCAAATGGCCATGAGGCTAATGTATGATGTAGAATGTTGGGAGGTTAATGTAGGACCACACCGTGTACCTGACATTGGTGAAATCTCCTAGCTACGTCCATGCAATCTGTGATCATTGAAGGCCAGTAGTATCCTAGTCTCTTGATATTGGCTTTCATCTTTGGACCAGATTGATGTGCTTCATATAACCCTGATTGTACCTCGGTCACGATCCTACGGGCTTCGTGTTTGTCCAGACAACATAACCACATATGATCGAAGGACTTCCAATACAAGGTGTCACTACAAGAGTATAGGAAAGGGCTCTCTGCTTCACTTAGTGTGTTAGTGATTTCTCTTGAGGTAGTTTGCCTACATTTAAATAATCTATGAATGGTTGCCTTACCGGTAATGGCAACCTCCCTTTTCAAAGAGAATCTCTCGACGAATTCGGTATCAATAAGGGATAAGACTTGTCTATTTTAGACCCTTATTGGAAATGACTCATCTTCTAGACATACCAGCTCTTTGGCAAGCTTGGCTAATGTGTCTGCTACTACATTCCCTCCTCGAGGAATCTTGTAGATGGTAACATGTGGGATTTGGGCCAATAATTCCATAGTATACTTGTGGTAATGGTGAAGCTTAGACTTTAGAACTTTATAAGTCCCAGCGATTTGGTTGATGACTAACTAAGAATCCCTAAAGATATTGATACTCTGGACGTATAGTGTAATAACTAACTCCCGTGTCGAGCCTCATATTCCTTCATTGTTGGTGCATGGATTGGACGGATGATATGAGAATCTCATCATCATCGCTAGAGTTAGAGAACTATTCCCCCTTCCACGGGATAGTAAGTTGTGGTTCTTCTCTTTCTTTGAGGAAGTCCATCAAAGTACATCTCCCGTGTGAGCACTAGTACCCCATAAATTCATGATTTGTTCATTGGGGAGATCATCGTTAAGCAGAGAATTAGTATTGAGTGGATGTGCTACTAAGAAATTTGCAAGTGCTTGTCCTTTTATGGCATGGATGATCGAATGTTATATAGACAAAATCATGGATCGTGCCAACCATCGATAAGGTCGGTGGTGTCATGAGATATTATTATTGACTCACGGAGATCAAGTTCACCTTATGAGAAAGCATGTAGTGCTTCTTTTGATGCAAAGATTAAAGCTAGGCAATGCTTTTCAATAGTGGATAGTTTCGCGAGGATTAGGCGATGGCGAGATAATAGAGAGCGTTCTCCTTTCCTTCATCATTGGTTTGAGCCAACAAAGCGCCAAGAGTCTATCTAATGTAACGATATATAATATATGGCTTGGGGATAAGGCTATTGGGTGTCATTAGATATTGCTTGATGTCTTCGAAAGCATGTTGGCACTTATCATCTCATTTGAACTTGGTATCTTTTTTGACAAGTGCTGAGAATGGTTGGCATCTTCTTGATAAGTTGGAAATGAAGCATCTTAGATATGCCAACCACCCTTGGAATGACCTGAGTTGTGTTAGGCTTTTAGGGGGTGGCATTTCTAATATTACTTTTGATCTTTTTCGGATTGATTTCAATTCCCCGATGTTAGACCAAAAACCCAAAAAATTTTCCTGAAGCTACTCCAAATGCACACTTCAAGGGATTCATTTTGAGGTTGTATTGTCTTAACCATTCGAAAACTACTCTCAAGTCAAAGAGATGGTCTTCCTTTTCTTTGCTTTTAACAACGAGATCATCGATGTAGCATTCAACTTGATGATGAATGAGTTCATCGAAGATTTGAGTCATGACCCGCTGATATGTGGCACATGCATTTTTAAGGCCGAAATGCATGACTTTATAATAATATATTTTGATCTGGGTTTGAAAGGCAGTGTTTCTTTCATCCTCTAGGGCCATCTTAATTTGGTTGTAGAGAGATGAGCCATCCATAAAGGAGAATACTGCATAAGATGAGGCAATGTCCACCATTAATTTTGGTATAAGAAGTGAGAATTCATTCTTAGGACATGCCTTATTTAGATCCTTAAAATCAACGCATATGTGAATTTGGCCATTATTTTTCTTAATTGGGATGACACTAGCCAACCAGGTACGATATTTTTCTTCCCTAATAAAGTCAGCATCGATCAATTTCTTGATTTCAGAAGTGACTTGTTGTTCAATGTCTAATCGCATGCGTCTAGGAGCTTGCTTGATAGGGTTAGTATTAAGTGACTGGATATCTCTTCATAACTCCATACAAAATAATTCTTAAACTCAATCAATTGCTTCACTAAATCATTGGTTTCTTTTTCATTCAATAGAGAACTAATATATGTTGGGCGTGGATCTTCTTCAGTTCCTAGGTTGATTTCTTTGAGCTCATGGATAGTTGATCTGATCTCCTCTTCGAACTCTGGCGGTGCATCCTTGACTTCAAAGTCATTTGGATCATATGAAGTTTCTAAGAACACATCCTCATATGAGTTAGCATGATTTGAAAAGAACCTATCAGATTCCAAATGATTGGTGATGATTAAGCAGTAATCATCATCATCAACTAGACTCACTGTACTGAATCTTAGTCCCTCTTGATTGTGAATGTCTGCATTTATTGTCTCATAACCTTTCAAAGTAATCCAACTGTGATTAGACCAAGCATGTGGAATTAATCCTTTCTTTGCTAAATTAAGAACACAAGGCGAATACCAATCAAAAGATAATTCTATTAAATCTTTATATGAATCATCCTCAAGTTCTACATCAGCTTCTTGACTTGAGGATGATGCTCCAAGAAAGAACTTCTGCACCTTTACATTTATGGAAGACTTAGGGCTTCTTAACTACCAAACCCTCAATTTTTTATGAGTAAAGTGGGGTTAGAGCTAAAGTTCCCAACTGATACCTCACCATTTCACATATATGCTTGGATACACTTATGTTTGCTTAGGAGTCCGATCTTTATCATTGTCTGGCTCAACTATCATTTGCATGGATCTGCTATCTGGAAGTGCTAGCTAGTGTACTAATCATATATGACTCATCATCTAAACTAGATTCTAAGTCATATAGATAATAGGTGTAGTCCAGTAGAGGACATAACTCCTATTGGATGGCCAATAAGGAGGTCTTCCATCCCTAGGCATGTCTCTAGATTTTCCTCTTCCTCTGCCAGGTGGAGGTTGAGTCATGCTACCCATATATTCGAATGAAGTAATGAACTATGGGTGGAATCTAATATCAGGCTCTACTTTCTCCTCCAAGTCTATTTCTCGCTCCCTTTTATTTTCTTTCTCATTTATTTTTTCTTTTCTTTTTCTTTTTCTTTTTCTTTTTCTTTTTCTTTTTCTTTTTATTTTATTTTTGAACTTTCACCAAGTTCACGAGAATAGACTTATTGATTTCGAGGGAGATAGTAGGCCACATCCTCATATATTTTAACCTCATGAACTATGAATGGCTTAAGATCTCCTTTGACGTAGCATTCAATCTCACCCCTCATGAACTTCATGCACTGGTGTAGAGATGATGGAACCACATTGTTCTCATGTATCTATGGTCTCCCAAGCAAAGCATTGAAAGATGTTTCTGAGTCTAAAATATGAAACTTGGCAGTAGTCTTCCAATCATCTACTTCTAATGGCAATACTATAGCCTAAAGCTCTCTCGCCTTGTTCATTGAATCCTCTCAACATCATCTTCTCTTTTGAAAGTTTGGATATGTCAATTCTCAAGTAAGCGAGGGTTTTTATACTCATAATATTAACTGATGCACCCTGGTCAATAAGAACTCTAGATATCTTGTATCTTCCAACATCCACTGTAATGTAAAGAGGTTGTGCTTGGTTCTAGAAAGTCTTCATCCTCAATGTAACTCCTAGAGTGTCCTTTTGAACTGAGCCTCCTCTTGAGATCTGGGCTAAGCATATCTCGATTAAGAAGAGCCTTGATTAGATTCTCTCATCTCTTTGGATAAGATAAGGGCATCATATATGCTTAACTTAGTGCTTTCTAAGATGTGTTGGATATTATAACCTTGGCAGATCCTCCACAAGCATATCCATGGGTGGAGCATCTTGTGAGAGCTATCTCTTTAGAACCAATGATTTGCTTACCCTTATCTTGAGGTGCCACCCTAGGAGGTAGAACTTTGCCCTGAAGGTTGTTAACTTCAATGACCTCTTGGAATGATGAATTTGTGGAAGTTCTACCTTCATCTGTACCACTTCTCCTATGGGATCATCAGTTGGATGACTCCAAATTAATCTCAAGAGGTGAATGTGATTTAAAAATGGAAATTTATTTCTAAATCAAGAAGAATGATCAACTAGAGTTATCATTATTATTTTGTAGACTTGAGAGTTTTGAGAGGAATAAAATCTAGAGTATTAGGTGGACAAGATGTAAGTGAAAGCTTTCTTCATTGATTTCTTCTTAGAGAGGTACATGATAGAAATCTAATAAAGTAAGCGGGAAAGGGGTATAGTGCCCTTATCGATACAATGTCTCTATTGGCGATAGTGGAGGAAGTAGTAATGGGATGGATGGAGTCTAAACTCGGACAATGGTTATCTTTGCTATCCCGCAAGTAAGGTGCTGGCTATTGGTGACACCTTCTTCAAGTTGTCTTGAACTTTGCAAACCTTCCTTGTTGGAGGTTTGAGTTACTCAGCACCTATAAAGAAAGCTTTTTGATCTTAGAGATCACTTTTTTAGAGGTTCAGGATAAGGTAATATCCCAATCTTTTTTTATCTTAAGAGAATCACAAGTATCCCCAAGAATTACTCATAAGAGAGGTTGTTCTAATAAGTATTCCTTGGGGATAACAATAACTCGACTTCATAGCTATGCCAGCCAATCCTTAAAGGTGACACAATCCTCCAAGAAATGACTAACCATGCCGTGGTAGGGCAATAGTTAGGATCATCACTCTTGCCCACATCTTTTGGCCTCTTGGGCTTAGGTAACTGAAAGTCAGGTTTCTTTAAGAGATTCTTAAAGATCTTCCTAACTACCTCCCTCTTGAATGAATATGGCTTATTCAGTCTATCGATAAGTAGGTGGGTAATAGCACTGGTGGATATGAGTACCACTAGGCTATATTGTGGAGGCAATGGCGTGTATGGCGCAAATTGGTGTTATCTTGGTGGTGGCGATAGAGAGGTGCAATGGAGGTGCTGAGGTCTCTCATATTGAGCTCCTTTGCTTCCCTGTCTTACACTACTGCTTCTTCTCCAATGCTTTCTGCGGCTTAGGCTTGAATGACTTGTCTTGAAAAGGTAACTGTTTGGCTTTCCCTTGTAGGCTAGCCGCCTTGTTGATTAACTTCTCAAATGTCTTAATGGTAAACCCTTTAAGCATGAAGGCGATCGGTCCATGAATATTCTTGAGTAGAATTTCAATAACATGCTGTTCAGATAGCTATGGTTTGTATTTCATACTTAAATTATGATGTCTAAGAATGTTATCAATAAGGGACTCACCAGGGTGTTGTTGAGCTACAGATCACCCAGTTACCTTTTCGCTCAGCAAATCTCTTAATAAAGAGCTCCCAATCAAATATCTTCTGAACCATTGGTAGTTCAAGTACCAATCAAATGTGATGCTATCAAACGATGAAAGATAGAATATGTGCATCAGCCACCCGATTGTAACATCCGCCCTAAATGTGCTATGTGTCGGGTTCCCATCAAAATTTTGAAGGAAGGAGGCACAAAACCCTTAGGATATTGGACACCATCAAATTCCTCCTGGTAGGGTCTACCCTTTGGAATAGATGAGCTACCTCAGATTATGCCAACACATCCTTCACTTGTTGCTCCACTAACTGCTTGATATCTTTTCTTGCATGGAGGTGCTATGCACCTTCCTATGCATCTTTACTATCTTGGTCCACGAGAGATGTACTCTTGGGCTGATCCAGAACATGCAACAACCTAGGGTGGTCGGCCTCTAAGGGAGTAGGCTATACTGATGGAGGTTGGCCTTCAAGTGATAGGACTGCTGTTAATAAGTCTTCAACTCTTTTCTCCATATTCCTAATATGCTCATCTCTTTGCCTCAATTATCAATGAAGGTGTTGGGTTAAATGAGCTATGTCTTCTTCCTCAACTACAACACCCTCTTGGCTATGCTAATCCCTAAGGAGGGAACCCTTAGTGTCGACCATATGGACTTCCGCTGAGTCCTCCAATAGATCATCCCCATATGGATCAAAACTGACCCTAGCATCCTCTTCATCAGAGCAATCATCCCCGAAGAGTTCCCTCTTCTCAGCAAAGTACTAAGCGATGATCTCATCTGAAGAGCAGTCTAATCATGTAGGGATAAACACTCACCGGTGGAGGGGCTATGCTCCTTGTAATACATCATTGCTTATACTTACTCTCTACAGGAGGTGCTCCGATAGGTATATCGATCCGCTCACGGTGGACAATGGCGTGGGAGGATCTACCATGGGGATTGCAAACTGTCCCCTTCCCTTCTATTTGCTTAGTCACTACCTCACGATGTTGGTGGTGGTGCGTCTTCTTGGGTTCACTCCTTCTTCACCAAGATGAAGTAGAGGTCGAATAGGGAACTCGCCCTCACCTCGGTGTGGAGTAGATGAAGTGGGATCCTTTGGCAATCATATGGGCTTTCTTCTCCCCAGATATTTCTTCTTGCCTTTGAGGCGGTGGATGGCGGGACCTGAATAGGTGATGGTGGGCGAGGAGTGGATCGGTGTGGTGGATGCAACACCGACTTTCTTTAGGCAGGAGCTTCTCTCTTATGGTGGGTAGTACCCATGAGTAGAATGCTATCACTATGATCGGTGTGGGTAGCACGCCGATTTGGAAAGTCCACGAGGGCTAAGGCCACCAATTGTCTAGCATACCTACGTCTCTCTCTGATAGTAATCTATACTGATACACGGCCCTCTCTGGCCCTCTCCTGTCTAATATGTTAGTCCACATTGCAAGGGATGATAGAACATAAATTAAATTGAGCCTTAAACTCTGATCATCCGTAAGCTCTGCCAACTTGGCGTGGAACTTGAGGCCCATACCTTCTCCTGTCCGATAGAGCCTCAAAATCTGTGGTGGAGGTGAAACTGAGATCCTCCTAATGTCTTCCTCTCCATTGGAACCAGAGAGGGGGAGAAACTTGTTCTCCATGATAAGATGAGACACTATCCTAGGTAACTCCTCGTACGGGAAGGCTCTTTAGCTCCATTATGTGGATGATGCCACTTGATCTTCTGCCAGGTTGCTGAGTCCCTAGGAGGGGCAGAGCTAGACCCAACCTCATGGGTGAGGAGACTATCCCAAGATAGGGTAGCCTTCCCCTTGGAAGGAGCCAAGGTGGGTCTTGCTTAGGATAGAAAGGGGAGTGTCGCACTGGAACCAGCGCGTGGGAACTTTTACAACTTTCCTCTTCAGTGAGGGAAACTCTGAGTCAGATGACATCTCAACCTGGATGACCGGCGTCATCACACTTCTTGACAGGTTATGGTGGTCCCCTCATAAGTGATCCTAGCCCCCTCAAAACCTCAGCCAAAATGAATGAGGTGGGCAAAGTTGTTCTATGGGAGGCTGGCTCGATCCAAGGCCAAATCCATCTCTAAAGAAAAAGTAAACACATACTTCTGAGCTGCCATGTGTGAAAACTTAAAAGATTGCACTGGCTGATTTGAGCTGTATGCCTGCATTTGTGGAAATATAACTTGTTTCAGATTTTTGCCTTAGTATTTGTTCTATGCAAGTAACAGAAGTTTGGAGTTTTGAACCTACACTCAATAATTCAAATATGTTAAGTGGGGTTCACTGGAGAGATTTGGATATTAAGGAGAGTCTTTGCCATTTGATTTCAATTTTGAACCCACACTCAACCGATTTAGGTAGGTTGGACGGGGTTCTAAAATTTGAGAGAGAGATTTTCTTAGAGATATTTGTGTTTTGTGCATCTTGTTTGAAAGACCTCTACTTAGCAAATTTGGGTATGCTAAGAAGAGGTTGTGATTGTGTGTTTGAAATATTTTTGCTTGTGAAGATTTGATTGTGTGATATTTTGAAAATGGGGCTTCTTACTTAACAAATTTGGTATGTTAAGAAGGTGTCACATGTGCTTGATTTGTGTTTGATGATGAGGCTTTCACTTAACAAATTTGGTATGTTAAGTGAAAGTTAAATGTGATTGTGAGATAAATTTACTTTTCTTTGAAGATGGGAGTCCCACTTAACAAATTTGGTATGTTAAGTAAAAGCCCAAAATTTGTTTGAGATATATTTATTTTTCTTTGAGGATGAGACTCTCACTTAACAAATTTGGTATGTTAAGTGAAAGCTCAAGTGTGATTGGACATGAATAATTGGATCCTTATTTAACAAATTTGGTATGTTAAAATAGGGATCAAATGTGTGTTGAAAAGAGACCCTCACTTAACAAATTTGGTATGTTAAGTGAAAGTCAAATGTGTTTATGATTTTGAAAATGAAACTTTCACTTAACAAATTTGGTATGTTAAGCGAAAGTAAAATGTGTTTATGATTTTTGAAACTAAAACTCTCACTTAACAAATTTGGTATGCTAAGTGAAAGTCAAATGTGATTGTGATTTTGAAAATGAAACTCTCGCTTAACATATTTGGTATGTTAAGTGAAAGTCAAATGTGTTTATGATTTTTGAAAATGAAACTCTCACTTAACAAATTTGGTATGTTAAGTGAAAGTCTAATGTGTTTATGATTTTTTGAAAATGAAACTCCCACTTAACAAATTTGGTATGTTAAGTGAAAGTCAAATGTGTTTATAATTTTGAAGATGAAACTCTCACTTAACAAATTTGGTATGTTAAGTGAAAGTCAAATGTGTTTATGATTTTTTTTTTTTAAAAATGAAACTCTCACTTAACAAATTTGGTATATTAAGTGAAAGTCAAGTGTGTTTATGATTTTTGAAAGAAAATGAACTTATTTAACAAACTCAGGTATGTTAAATGGAGTTTAATTTATTCTTATGATTTTTAAAATGGGGGTTCTCTTTTGATATACTTGGACATATCAAATGAGCTCCCAATATATTTTGAAGTCCAAGACTTTGGTAAGAAGGAGTTTTATCAGACAAATACAAATATAATTCAATTTGCTATACCTTCTCCAAGGTAAGGGGAACTCCCATTTGACAAATTTGGTTATGTCAAGTGGGGGGTTCAAATATATCTTGACTTATCTTTTGTGTGTGTATGGTTTATTGCTTTTCAAAAAGAGGAGAAACTTCAACTCTAGCACATGTAAAGTGTGCTAAGTGGAGTTTCAATTTTTATATCATGATTTTATTCGAAATAGAATCTCCATCCAACAAATTTGAGTGTGTGGTATGGGTATAGCTATTTCCAAAGAAAATGTGCTTTTGAAAAATACATTAAAAAATGTTGATTTTGATTTTTGAAAAGGAACCTCCTTGTAAAATCATAGGATTTGTTAAACGAGATTTGGTTATATGTGTTTTGTGCCTTTTTTTTGTAAATTTCTTATAAATTTTTGTGTAAAGATCTTTTATTAAATGGATTTGAAAAGTGCTTTTGTAAAGACATGTTATTTTATAGAAGGGTTTTATTTTCTTATTGTTCATGGGATGAACCTTGCCTCACCATCGAATGGTGAAGAGATTCTTAATTTTGGTCATCTCCTTTGTTTGATTAATTTTAATTTTCACCTATTAGGGAATCCAATAGGATTTTAGACTTACATGAGTGAGGTCTTAAAACCTAAAGGATGTTGGCGCTTTGCTTAAGGATGAAATAAGCTAAGTGCCAACAGAAAGAATGATAATCTTGGGCCTATATAAAATATAAGTCCACTATCGATGCTTGGATACAATAATTGTCTACTAAAGATGGAGAGAAGAACTCTCCCCAATAAAGTCGCCAGAAAAATCTATGGTGTTTATTTTTGGGATGTGGGACACCACAAAGATCTTAGGTGGTACTTATTGAAGTGATTGGGTATGACATTAAGGAATGATGTACTATTTCAAAAAATAGAAATCACCACCCTATAATGGACCTAATCACCTAATAAGAACTCCTAAGGCATGATGGGTCTTCGAATATACCAGAGATCTTTCCCTACTTTACATGAAAAAGTAAAGTGTGGTTTATTTTAAGCTAGGTTTATTAAGTTCTCTATGTAGGCAACCCCCCATAGTTAATTACATCTTAAGAAATGGGAATCCCTTAAGAAGACTCTCGATTAAAGTAGACAATTAGGGTTTTCAAATATTTCAAGGTCAGGACTATCAAAGGATTTGCTATTTTAGAAAATCAAATGGGATAGATCAAGGAGAAGACTTATTTTTGGAATCCAAAGGGAGAAAGTAAAATGCTCATGACACTAGAAAGCCTATTGAGTATTCCAATCTACCCTATAGTTGGGCTTTATATTTTGAAATTTGAAGAGATTTAATTCTTTGAGTTGATGTTTTATTAGATTGCTAGGGCTTATAATTTCACAAAATAAGATTGTGAAAATACAAGAGTGGATTTATACTTGTAGCAAGGAAACTACCTCATTCTAAACTAAGGAGCCTTGGTACAAAATAAAGGCATGACCTAAATTTAAGGCGAAAATAGGTATATGGTTTACCTCCACAAGAGAGAATAAACTATCGACTGACTTATTACCACCTGGAGTGGCAGCCAGCTAACTCCTCATACACTTTAAATCTATGTAGGCAAGTCTTATGCTTTACAAGATGGCTATGATGTTGTTTATTTAGAAATGAAACTAAGTCCTTAGACTTACTCCCTAAGAGACTAGAGCATGAGTGGTATGAATCCATGACTTAATCTAATGCAAATTTTATCAAATTTATTTGATTTTTTGACTTTTATTTTGACAGCTATGGATTTTGTATGCCTAAATGCCTGAGAATTTGATTATGGGCCAAATTAAGAGAGAAAGGGGTGTTCTTCCACCAAAGGCTCTCACAGGTTAAGCTTTGATTCTCTAGGAAGGATGGAAGCCCTCTCTTAACAAGAGTGGAAGAATATGACATGCATGATATTATACATTCATTCATCCACTAAGGGGTTGCTAAAAAAATATTATCTTGATTTAATTTCTAGGCTTTTATGTGAGGTTATGAGTTATTTTAAAATTTTAGTTATGAGTTATTAAGTAGGGTAGAAAAATTAATTTTATTCTAAGAGCCTACCGCATCCAGGCCACACATTCAAGCATCAATCATAAAGAAACTATGAAAATATGTCATTCTAATGCACAATCTAACCACAACAACAAATAATTTTATAGACTACCGTAAAAGAATAAAAGGCTAGTTGGTCGTTTAGCATACACCGAAAGAGAAAAAAAAGAGATGGGTAGCTGAGCTCTACCCTTATACAACTGGATTATAAAAAAAAATACATGCTATGAGGGTCTTCTTTTCTTCATTTCTTCTTTCTCTTTTTTTTGATTTGATTTGCTCCAAAGACATCACAGGCACTGTGGACTAAGCCTTGACCCTTCATCCTAATCCTCCATAACACTAATCCTAATTTCTAATGCAAAATTACATCAAAAATAGGAAAAGTAAATTTAGCTATACCTGTAAAATAAATATTAGCTAAACACACCATACAACCCAAACAGTTATATGAATAATTTGGACTTAGCACCCCACACATGGGTAACCAAGTCCACATGTCCTAACATGGGTTATGCCAAAAGCATTTATATTTTTATTACAACGGCCCTTTAAGCATAACCCTATGCAGAAAATATGATTAGGCTAATAACGGCCTAACATCCAGTCTATGAAACATACATCCTAACATCCAATCTAAAATATTACATCACAAAGTAAAACACAATATTATACATACAACGCCGTAACTTAGCACTAGAAGTGCTGACTTAGTATTCTAATGTGTCTACTTAAGGCTTATGTGATAAGACTTTACTAGGCTTTTTTTTAGTTTAAGTTTCAATTTAGAGTTTGAATTTGTTTAAATTTTACCTTTGGGTAATTTCAATTTAAATGATTTAATAATTTGTTTTTCATTTTTATTTCAATTTTATTTGGTTAAAATGATGTTTAGGTTTTCAAGAATGAAGAGTAGAATAAATTCCATTTGTAGATGGAACTTACCCTATTCTACATCCTAATTCTTAAGGAATCTAATTAAGGTCCTTAAGTATCTTAATTAGCCCATTTGAATTTGTGTAATTTATTTGATTTGATTTAGAGCTTAGAATTTGAATTTATTTAAGTATTTGATTGATTGATTTTGATTTAGGTGTTTTAGTTTAATTCAATCTTGATAATTCAATATCTTTAATATCTAATGAAGTTTAAGTTCGTTTAAGTTCATGTGTTTTTGGTTGTTTAATTTTATATTAGATGTTTTGATTTAATTGAATCTTGATAATTCAATATCCTTAGTATCTAATGAAATTTAAGCTTGTTTAAGTTCATGTGTTTTTTGGTTGATCAATTTTAGATTATATGTTTTGATTTAATTAAATCTTGATAATTCAATATCCTTTAAATTAATATTTAACTCTTTTCTTTGATTATGGTTATGTGATTTAACTTTATGTTTATTTAATTGATTGTGGTTCATTTGTAGTTTGATGGATTAGATTAATTGAGATTTTATTTTGATTTTAATTGGGTTTGATTATTTGAAATTAGGATTTTATTTTTAATCATATCCATTTATCATGTTCATCAAAGTTTGGTTTATATTTTGATTTCATACATGGGATTGTTGATTAGTTTATCTTATTTAAGTAGGTTGAATGAGATTTGATTTGATTATATATTAAATTAATGAGAGTCTTTCTTAATTTAATTTAATTTGATTAACTTTATTAGTCTATGGGTTTGCTTAGGTTTAATGTGATTATGTGATTAGTTTAATTAAGAAGTGTATTTATGTTAATTATAAAAGTTTATTTGATTTTCAATTTGACTTCATAATTATTTAAACTAATGATGTAATTAATGACTTTAGGTTTAATTTAAGTTTTGGTTAGTATTTAATTGCATTTATGTTTGATTAAGCTTAGGTTTAATATGATTAATTTGATTAACTTAATTAATTTATTTAAGAGGTATAATTAATTATTAAAATAAATTAATTATATAATTAAATAAAGATTTGTTTAAATTTTAATTTGATTTCATATTTATTTGGGTTAATGATGTAATTAATGAGTTAATGATTTAAGTTTAAATTAGGATTTGAATAGCATTTAATTGCATTTTATGTTTGATTAAGCTTAAGTTTAATATGATTAATTTAATTGACTTTATTAGTTTATTTAATAGGTGGGATTAAATTAATTAGTTGATTAATTAAGTGTTTGATTTAGATTAATTTTAATATGATTTATAAAATTAATTTAATTTATTAAGATGATGGATTAATTTATTAAGGTTGCATTAATTAGATGTTTGATTAATTAATTTTGATTAAGGATAATTAAATTTTTTTAAATTATTAGATTAATTAAGAGTTTGTTTAATTAGATATAAATAACTTAATGATTTAGGTTTAATTTTGGTTTCGATTAATGTTTAATTGTATCTTAATTATGTTTGATTAAGCTTAGGTTTAATATGATTAATTTTAATTAACTAATTGATTAAACTCTATTAAGTGTTTGTTTAGGGTTTATTAAGATTAGAAGATCATTATCTAGAGTAATGTAATTGAATTGATTTAAGCCATTTTGAAGATTTTGTAAATTTTGATTATTAATTTATTTTATTAAAATGGTAATGAATTTCAAATTTTGATCAGTCCTTTTTAAAATTTTTATGATAGGTGTGTTTTGAATTTAATTTCAATCCCTAAAAATTTTAACTTAATCTAACTCATATTTTTGGTTTAATTAATGAAATTTTATTTTTATTAAAACTTAAATTAAGTTCTAAATACTCACTAAAATTTGGGGATTTTGGATTTTCAGAAAAACAAATCCAATGAGCCCTTGTTTGCAATTTTTGGTTTAGTATTTTTTTTTATGAATTTTAAAGTTTCAGGTGATTTAAATTATTATTTTTTTTATAAAAAGGAAATATTTTTTGATATTTAAAGAGAACATGATTAACCCTATTTTTGATCGGTCAGATTTCAGCGTCAGGTTGATTGATTTTTGATTAAATAAATATAATCATTCGATGGTGATCAACTAACGCGATCGAGCCTTATTTGAACATGTGACTGGATCCCATCATATCGAAGGCGGATGATCCACATGTGATCGATTTGACCATTTTTGATTTGTAATCTGAAAATTTTTTTGTTTTTTTAAAAATGATTTCTAAGTCAAAAAATTATCTAAATGGACTTTTTTATCGATTTAAAAATTTATTTCTAATTAGGATGATTTAAATTAAAAATCGGATTATCTTGAAATTTAAAATCACAAAAAAATTAATACAAAATATGAATCTAAGGTATGGTTTGGCAAATTTACCTGATGATTTCAATGTTGAAGATCCAAGCTCTAGTATAGCTTTGAGTGATCTTTAACCCTTGCCTCTCTTCGAAACATCGCCTTCTTCGATGTCTACCGTCGCCTCACTAGAAGAGTAATTATTTGTATTTTTGAGCTAAAAAATGGCTCAAAGAAGTGAGGGATGAGTTCCTTTTTGTTTTGGGCAAATTTTCAGGGCTGAATGGTGGTGGGAGGAAGAGATCTAAAGCCTCCTCTCCCCTCCTTTTATAATGGTCGAAAATACAATCTTTTTTTAAAATTTTTGGCTCCAAATTGATTGTCATCTTGCTTGGGGTGGTTAGGATGGATGATAAATTGATTGAGGACTTTGAATTTTTACTCTAAAGTCCTCTCTTATTGCCATATGATCATATTTATTCAATGCAAATATTGGGGAGGAGTTAAGTGCATGTGATGAGGGGGAATTAAATGAGGTTGGGCGAAATCCTATGTGGGGGAGGATCCTTGAGAGATTTAAATGGGTTGGGTTGGTATTGGGCTGGTCCCAAATGGGTTTGGGTTGAGTTTGATCAGCCCCCAATGGGTTTTGGGTTTGATTGTGATTTGGTCATATGGGTCATTAAATTGACCCATTTGACCAAAATTGGAATTAACAATTATGGGTTGATTCATGTTCAATCGCTAATTGAAGATGAATGTTCTTTGGTTTGGGAATTTAGATTTAATTTGATTTAGGCCAAATTGACCCTTTAGGCCAATTTGGGCTAGGTTGGGTCAAGTTGACCAATTGGGCTCGTTGATCAAATTGGATTTAATTATGGCTTTGGTCAAGTTCAATAATCAATTTGGAAAGAATTTGATCATTGGTTGTAATCAATTTGGGTTAGATCATGATTTGACCCAATTTAGTCCTTTAGGCCAATTTGGGTCAAATTTGATCAAATGACCAATTGGGCTTGGTTTGACACAATTGATTGTTATTGATCATCCTAGGGTGATCAACAATCATGGTGGAAGATTTTGGTGAGTTTGGTTTAATCCAATTTGAATTGTATTAGAAGTTGGCTCAAATGGGTCCTTTAGGTCACTTTGGGTCAAGTGGACCTAGGTGGGTCAATTGGTTTGATTCGAGTTTAGTTGAACTTATATATGAGCCCTAGATTGAAATATAAATTCAACAGAAATCAATTTGGAGTCCAATGGGTTTTAGCTCAATTAAAAGTTTTAAGTCAAAAGAAATTTGAGTTAGTTTGGACTTGGATTGACTTGAATTTGGTGATGATTGTAGGTTTTATTTATATTTGGATAAATGATGAATGAGTGATTGATTGAGAAAATTCATTGGTTTTGACTTGATTTGGATATAATTTGGTTGTCGAATTGGCTTAAAGCTTAGATTGAGTTTGGATTTGATTTTCGATATAGTTTTGGTCATTTGAATTTAGATTTCATTTATATTTATGAATATAAATGAATGAATGATTTATAAAGAGAGAATTGAGTTTGATTTGATCTAAAGGAGTTTTGGCTAAGCTTATGAATGTGGTTCATATGGCTTAGGGTCTTAATTTAAATTTGATTTGGCTTTCAATCATTTGGAGTCAAATTTTGAAATCTTTGGAGTTTGAATTTGAATTTGAGATTTGGTTTTGGTGATGCAGGTTTGATTTGATAAAGTGTATCTAGATTGGGTTTGGCTATGGGATATTTCATTTCCTTAAACCACAAATAGCTAATCTTATGATTAACACTTCTAAGTCTCTAGGCTTAGGTTAAGTGTTCACATAATCACTAGAAGTGTCTTATGACTAAGGAGTTCTTAGTATTTAGAAGAGTCCTAAGTCTAAGAAGAGGAGGTTAAGAGCTCACTCCAAAAGTGAGGTCAACACTTCTAGAAGGCATGCTCTTAAGGAAGCCTCGATGGGAAGCCAATAGTGGACAAGACCATCACTAGAAAGACTCCAAGAGAGTAAGTGATTGACAGGGTCTCCACTCATAAAAAATCTTATAAGGTAAAAGCCTGAGAAGGTATATGTACATCAAAAATCTCAGAAGACAAAAGCCTTAGAAGGTACAGGAATATCAAAAATCTTAGAAGACAAATACCTCATAAGGTACAGATGCATCAAAAATCTGAGAATGCAAAAGCTTCGGAAGGTACAGGTACATCAAAAATCTCAGTAGGCGAAAATCTTAGAAGATACAAGCGCATAAAAAATCTCAATATGCAAAAGCTTCAGAATGTATAGGTATATCAAAAAACTCAGAAGAGAAATGCCAAAAGGTACAGGTACATCAAAAATCTCAGAAGGCAAAAGCTTTAGAAGGTATAGACACATAAAAAAAATCTTAGAATGTACCTATACATCAAAAATCTCAGGAGATGAAAGCCTCAGAAGTTACATGTACATCAAAAATCTCAACAAACAAAAGTCTTAGAAGGTACAGGTACTCGATGAAGGAGAATAGCTTGTTGTGATCTTTTAGAAGGAATATGCACCAAATCATTTGGAAAATGAAACTTCTTCCCGAAGATTATCAAAGTATCACTATTGCTAGTTAGCGTTACATCGTCGTATCTCGCCATCCCGTGATGCTTCCGCAACGCATCATCTTGTGAAAGATTTACTCGAGAATCTTAGACATTGAGATATCTGTTGAATGATGCACATGAAGATACTCTCCAATTTTCAAATTTGAAAGCACCTGGGCCAATTGATGCACACTTTTTAAGTCGGTTGAAACCAGAGCGGAATTAGATCTATGAGTGCATCGTTATATAGGTCGTGGAAACTAAAGGGAAGAAAGCAAGCACTGAGTCTAAATTTTGGATGTCTGTCTAACAGTCAGTTGAACCCATGATCGGGGATAACTGGAGTCTGTGAGGGGTGGCAGATTATGGCTACCAAATAAGAAAATAAGCACATGAATTGATCTCTAACAAGTCGGTTGAAAAGAGCCTCTAGGGAGGTCACAGATTATCTGGTCAGAGGCTACCAAAGAGAAAAGAGTAGAAGCACGCTAAAGCTTGAATTGGGATGTGCTTTAAGTAAGAAACCGAGCGGGGAACAGCTGCGATTGTCACTATTATAAATCGATGCTATTAAAAGAAGAAATTAGAAGCCATGGAGTGAATTGGATATGCTAACGGTCTTAGAAACCATGAATCGAGGAGAATTGGGCTCTAAATTAGAGATATACATGTTAAGTCTACCAAAAAAAAGAAAATAAAAAAAGTAATGTGCAAGTTTTTTCATTACCCATTGAGAGATATTTATACTTAAAAATTGACTCTTCAAATTCTTTAAATAATAATAATAATAATAATAATAATAAATCTTCTTTTAAACAAATAATAAAAAAATAATAAAGAAAACTCTTCATATTTTTCATTAAAAAAACTCTTTATATTACTGATTATATATATATATATATATATATATATATATATATATATATATATATATATATATATATATATATATATATATATATTCCTCTCTCTCTCTCTCTCTCTCTCTCTCTCACACACACACACACGTCAAAATAAAATAATAAAAAGAAAGAAAGAAAAAAAAAAAAAACTGAAGCCCGCTACCTCCTCATTTTAAAAACAAATGCCACAAAATATATATATATATATATATATATAATAATAATAATAATAATAATAATAATAATAATAATAAAATAATAATAATAAATAATTTATATAAAGTATCATTTCATATATGTATATATATATAATAAAATAAAATAAATAAATATTAATAACTAATTCATAAATAAATAAATAAATTTGATAAATATTATATATATATATATATATATATATATATATATATATATATATATATATATATATATATATATATATATATATATCAAAATACAAATCTTATTAATTTTTATTTAAAGTGATTTTATATATATTTAGATAAAATGAATTTTTTTCATCCAAAAATATGGGGGCAAATAATATATTCCTCTAGAATTATTAATTAAGCATAGATTTAAGGTTAAAGCATATATTCAATCAAATTAAAAGACTCAATGATATGAGTTTAATAATATTATAATCGAGTTAAATATAAATGGTTTAAATATTAAATTATATAAAAATTTCAAAATATTGATTGGATAATCATGACTTAAATTTGGCGTATATATTTTCTATAAAGCAATTGATGATCTAAGATCAAAATCGAAGATTGTTTGAATGGTCAAATCATCAAAAAACTATCATGATGAAATGGATCGATATGAGCGTCATATGTATTTTTATTTTGGTTATAATGACCAAAATACATAATCCTATAAATAATTCTTTGTCAAGAAAAACTAGAGGCCAAATTAAAAGCGAGAAAAAAGTTCAAGTTAAATCATACCATTTATCATCTTTTCTTTCACTAAATTAACATTCTAAATTTGTTTTATTCGAAATTTGTATTTTCTATTCCTTGTAATGTTATAAAATTTAAATATCTACAACATATATATAAGATGTTTATTGCTAATGTGGTTTTCCCCTATTTATGGATTTTTTTTACATAAAAATTTTGTAGTTCCTTAGTCTCTTTTCAATTATCTAAATGTGTGTTGGATTTTCATACAAACTAAGATGCAAAGTTTTAATTTTCTGGCACGCAATAGTAAGCATTATCATAAAATAAAATACATCAACTATTGCTCTTAAACATGCATTAAGAATAATCAAATATTGCATGGACCCATGTGAAATTTCTAACTGAATTTGACATCTTTGATACAATTATGGCGAGTTATTATATGAAATGCTTCAGATAAATATATCTAGTTAGCCTCCGGAGCTAATTAGATAGGAGAGTTGCTATCGAGACTGTATTAAATTATTGGTCAATGTGCCTGCAATGCTTGCAATTTATATAAGATATGTTTCTTTTTTAATTTTTCAAAAGAAATTTTGAAAACGATTTTATTGGGCATAAAATTCTTAAAGAATTTGTAATTAAGAGAAAACAGAATCTTCTATCACTTCTAATAAATAAATTATATATATGTCCAAGTTTGGTCAGAAGCAGATTATGCCTTTCTTTTTTTTTTCCTTTTTTTTTTCTTTTTGCTTATTTTTTGAATTCTAATATTTATTAAATTTTTGAAAAATGTATATTTTTAAGATAATAATCTTGATAAATGATAAAAAACTTTATTCAATTAAATACTACAATTTTCTATCGCACCATTTCTTATACTATTTATAATTATGAAATTACTTTAAATTAATAATACATTTGGGATAATTATAATTATCTGAAAAAGTATTAAATGAAGTTATTATCTAAAAAATTAAATAAATTTTATAAATTTTTTATTTTCAGAAAATTAAATAATAAAATTTTAATAATTATTATACTCTATTAAATCAAATTAAAAATATATATAATTTATCACAGCTCCATAAAATACATTCACATCATATAGCTTATCAACTAATAACTATGGTGTAAAAATAAACAGCACTGCATCGCCCCAAGTTTACATTATTATTTTATTTTCTTAGTACGTTGAGCCAAGCGCTTGCTTACTTTCTCGATGTTTAGGATACATAAATGTCTATATAAATTATATTTTAAAAAACAAAATGCTAAAAAGTACATCTTCATTTGGGGCTGTTTGATTGTCTATATTTGAAATACAGTATAAAAGGATTATAATGTAAAAGGAATTCAGTGTAAAAAAATTACTTTATAATTATTTGGTTGAGAGCTTTATAAATTCATGACTGTTTTTTTTTGTTTGGTTACAAAATGTAATATAAAAGCGAAGGTTTGATCTCGGCGGTGGTGGAGCCCGACCAAATGGAATTAGCGGTCGACAATCGGCGGCGAGCGTCAGCACGGCCGGTGATCATGGTCGGTCGTCGGCGAATCCGGCGGCAGGCGGTGGCGGCGGCCATCCGCTTAAGAATCACTATTAAATTTTCGCAATCAGTAAATTAAATCTCTATAGCCTTGTATTTAAAATTATTTTACTTTACACAATGAATGTTCAAAAGTATACATTTGGAATATACTGTATTCCAAATGCCGGCAACCAAACAGCCCCTTGGCCCTAATGCCCTCATTAATTCCAAAAAAAAAAAAAAAAAAAAGTGCATTTTGAAAAAAAAATTGTAATAAATGGAGGTTCATCATAAATTAATACTAGGCCTAATTTTTTATTTTTTGCACTTAAATTTATTGGCCAATAAGCTCATTATTAATTTCTTCGAAGGGTGTATTTGGGTAGCATTCCGGCTGTATCGTTGCTTGTGACTGTTAGCATCCTGATTGTTTTTTTAAAAAAATTATGATAAAATTTTATTTTTATAAATCAGAATTGTTAAAATATGATAATTATGAAAAACTTGTTGTTTAATTTTTTTTAAAAAAATAATAACATCAAAGTAATTTTACAATTATCTTTACAAAAAAACTTCATCTATTTCAAACATATCCTAATAGTAATTTTACAATTATCTTTATAAAAAACTTCATCTATTCTAAATAGATCCTAATTATAGTTATTCTTAAACTATTATATATATATATATATATATATATATATATATATATATATATATATATATATAGACATCTAATTTATCTAAAGTTATCACACTTAAAATTTTGTTAAAATTAACATACATTTTGGGATAAATCCTTTTAATTATCTCCTAATTGTATCTAATCAACTTCTTAAAACTTATAGCCACCCTCACTCACAATCAGTCACTCATGACAATGAATCAGAAGCTACCACCTAGGGCCCTCCCATACGTAGCTGATTCCCCTCTTTCCTGCTTCTCCCCAAAACCCCCTACTCTCTTTTCCTCCAATAAACCCTCTTCTTTCCCTCTTCCTTTTTGGTCCTCATACCCGAACCTCTTTTGTTTGGTTCCCTTATGGTTCCATCTCCAGTCTCCATGTTTGTCTTCCTCCTCCTCTTTGGTTTATATCAAACCTTATCTCCAATCCGAATGGGAGCTCATCCTTAAGGGATGGATCTACAGCGTCGTCTTCGTTTGTTGCCTCTCCGTCACCGTTCTTAAGGTCGGGAAGATATCGTCGATCTTGACGGCAGTTGGATCATACTGGATGGTCTCCGAGGGGATGGCCTTAGCTACTTTATCCTTTGCTCGATCAGTCGTGACTTACCTTTAGCATGCTTTATTATGGGAGGCGGCTTTGGGAGTTGCGTTGATTACTCGTCTTTGGCGGGGTCATCGAGAAAGACACGGGTTTCTTCGGAAGTGCCGAGTGGAGGCTGCAGATCTTACCCACGCTTACGGGAAAATATTACGTCAGTCCGCGTAGCTTTCGTCGCGGACTCCAATCCATGACGCGTGCGCGTAACGGCAAAAAATGACGCGTAAGACGGAAACGACGCTATTTTTCGCGGTTTAGCGCCCGGCCCGACCCGATTTACCTCGTCTAAACCTCGGGGAACAAAATATCTGCGTCGTTCGGTATTCTTTCGTAATACTCTGTACAGGGCTTTCGACGAAGAGAATTTCCTGAGCTCCCACTGTCGGTCGGCCCACCTCCGTCGTTCGATCACTGGCTTAGGGCTTCTAGCGAATTTCAAATTGAGGTATTCTGGTTGGTTACACGAGGTATTTCCACATGCATTGCTGAACTTGAAAGATTTTAGGGTTTTCTCTGTCTTTGTCCATTACAATCCATCGAGTGTTTAGGTTTCTTTATGGCATTTTTTTTTATATGGCTATCATCTACGTACCTCACAGCCTCATCGTTTGTACCCTCGATATTAGAGCGATTTTGCTGTTTTTTGTTGATTGTTGCTGTACCCACACTCTCAAACCCAACGTACTCTATACTTTCTTGAGATTTTGTGTTTTTTTTTCCATTTTTCCCCTTTTGGAGGGCATACTATGGCTAGAATCAATAATACGGAAGTTGTGTTTTTCGGTTTGGGTGTATTTTGTGGAGAAAATGAATCGTACTCTGCACCTGCACTACCTCACTACCTCATACCTTTATATCTCTATACCTCTATACCTGTACCCTCACCTGCCTCTGTATTTCCTCATATCTCTGCCTCACGATATTAGAGGCGATTTTGGGCATTTTTCTTGATTGTTCGGTGGTTGTTGAGACAATGTTTCTTGATATCTTGTGGAAATAGTTTAGAGGTTGTTTGGAAGCTAATTTAGATGCTTGTTTGCAAATGTACTCTCAGAACCCCTCTCTGTCTGCACTCATACTTTCTTGAGATTTTGCATTTTTTCATCCATTTTTTGTGGATGGCATACTATGGCTAGAATCGTTATAAATAAGCGGGAAGTTGTGTTTTGTCGGTTTGGGTGTGTTTGGAGAAAATGAATGTACACTGCACTGCATTACCTCTACCTCTCGATGTTAGAGATGATTTTGGGTATTTTTCTTGATTGTTGTTGGTTGTTGAGACAATGTTTCGCTATCTTGTGGAAGTAGTTTAGAGGTTGTTTGGAAGCTAATTTAGATGCTTGTTTGCAAATGTACTCTCCGAACCCCTCTGTACCTCTATACTTTCTTGAGATTTTGCATTTTTTTCAGTCCATTTTTTACCGTTTGGAGGGCATACTATGGCTAGAATCTGTTATGAATAACTAGGAAGTTGTGTTTTGTCGGTTTGGGTGTGTTCTGTGGAGAAAATGAATCACCTGCCTCTGTGCCTCTGCCTCTATACCCTCCGATGTTAGAGATGATTTTGGGCTTTTCTTGATTGTTGGTCTTGTTGAGACAATGTTTCGCTATCTTGTGGAAGTAGTTTAGAGGTTGTTTGGAAGCTAATTTAGATGCTTGTTTGCAAATGTACTCTCCGAACCCCTCTGTACCTCTGTACCTCTATACTTTCTTGAGATTTTGCCGGTTTGGATGTGTTCTGTGGAGAAAATGAATCCCTCCCACCCACCCTGCTGTACCTCACGATATAAGGTGCTTGCAATCCATTATCTTCTTAATATTCGATTACCTTAACTTTATTTTGAAGTTCGACGTAATGCGTAAAGGATAACGTCTGATGCGTGCCGAGTGCCATCGAGCATTATTTGATAATATTACCGCTTCACTAGTGAAGTGGCGAAATATTGAAGCGGCTTCACCGAACCAATTCAGTTACGCAGCAAGACTTCGGTTGCCATAACCTCTATCTTCTTTGGGACATCGGGAAAGCCTTTTCTTGGGTGGGCGTGCATTTCTTTCACCGGATGAAGTAGTGATCTTTGGGGATGCCAAAAAGGGAGAAAGTTTTATGACAGAAATCCCCATTGTCACAGTATAGTTCAGATTATAAGAATAAGCTCGAGCAATATGCTTCGTTGCCGTACTTTATATTGTACATACATTTTCTTATTTCAAATTTGTTCTTTACCACAACTATAGAGTAGCTTCTAGTTTAATTGCTACGGATAATATTGAGAAATTTGTTGAGTACAATTGGAATTTGAATATTTGGGCCTTCTTAGTGTCACAATTCAATGGCATTACAAGAAAGATCTGAAGCCGGCGCTGGAGTGGCTTTGTCCCTCTTCTTATGGTATGTTCGTCGTTATGTTTTACTTGATGTGAGCAATTTAACTATAAATTTTTGTTGTAGATCAGGCACATTATTAGCATTAGTAGCCATTTTCTCTAAGTATGTTGCGTTGGCCTAAAATAAAGTTTGCAGATGTTGCCTTCGACGATTTGGGAGGAGACCAGGTACAGGACATTAGTTATGTTCGTTCATTTCGGTGTAGTAATGCATTTACCTATGTTGTTTGTCGTCATATCTATCTTTGGCTTAACACAGTCCGCACTCGCCGAGACTTATCGAAGAGGAGACGGCTCATGGAATCATCCTCTCATCCCATCTAGAACTCGACATCCCCATCCGGTCCGCTTCTCCCTGATTCCCGTATATCTCCCGGATATTCCCCAAGGTGTGTCTGCCCTCTGCTACTACCCCCCAATCAGAAGGATCTGCAGTAGATAGGTTATTTGCAGGTTTGAGGGAGTTGAGGGAAGTTGTGGCATCCTACCATGCAGCAGTGACAGAGAGGCTGGATGGCATTCATGCACGGGTTACTGCTATTGAGGGTACCCTGCATGAAGAGTGCTTCCATCCCTGAGTGGAAGGCTCTGAGGAGACCACCGGGTATCTTCTCGGGAGACCTTCATAGTGGAAGCCCCGGTGGAGTCTTGTGCGAGAAGCTCGTCGTGGCAGAAGGGAGGCTCCCACCGAGCATCCAACTATCATCCCCTTCATTGGCAGCCTTGTGCGTCGGGTGAAGGCACAGCAGATGAGGAAGAGGAAAGCTATGTTCTCTCCGGTTTAGGGTTACGACCTAAGAGTGGGCTGACGATCGCCTCCACCCCACCTCCTCCACCCACGAGCCGGGCGGGTATTACGTTAATTTCATGAATAATGTGATACAATAGATGACCGGTTGTTGGTTTCACCCTCAAGCGGTGGCGTCGGCGATTTCCTCGATGAGCCATCAAAGGCTATCGTGGTTGTGGAGAGCAGTCAGAGTGGCGAAGTTCGATTCTCGAGCTTTAGATGACAATTGATATAGCTTTTACCAATTAATTTTAGCCTAATAATTATATTCTGACGGTGAGGCCGGCGGCTCGTGGACTTCCCATCCGAGATGGCATACCTCACCGATGCTCCAACTCATAGGCCGGTGCTCGATTCCGGACAAGTAAGTCACGTCATCTTCCTCCTTTTCACCGATTCAAATGTCATATCATTCTAAGTACTCTTCATTTCTTTGCTTAAAAATTACAAAATGACGTATGCGATAATGCGGGGATATCATGCTTTGAGAAATATTATTATTTCGCGAGGATTGATGATTCTTGATGGATCGGATCTCGATGCACCGATGCGTTCATATCGTTGCGAGAATTACTCCACTGCCCGATTGTATGTCCCATTCCTTTACATTTGCTTACATTGGGTGAGTTACTCCTCAAAATTAAGTTCAATTCATTCTTGATATTCCTGTATGTTGCGTGTCTTATAGATGTTATCCCATCCTTAATTATGCATATGGCTTGCTAAAAGAAAGCAAGATGTATATCCATGTCATCCTTAGAGTGCATCATCCATGGCTACTCTTACTCCCTTATCCATAATCACCTGGACACTTCTTGTCGGTAATATCAAGCTTGGCGTGTGGTCATTTTACGACTCATTGCCAAAACCGACACATAAAGCCATTCTGCCGGAAATGGTATGCACTCTTCTTGCGGGTTCTCCTGGGGATCACACTAATACCTTATCCATCTTCCTGTGCAGATTAAATTCCTGGCTCAGGATATCGGCCATTATTTTGACAGCAACCCAGTAAAATGGCCAGTTGAAACGGTGAGCGGGTTGCCGGTCGATCAACGGTGTCGATGCATGTTCATTTGCAAATACATGGAGGCGGTCGAGAAGCCAACAATTAACTCGAACAAGGACTGGACAAAAAAATGAATAGATTTAGGGCGACTTTGTTTATGCGATTTTTGCTTGGCCTCAAAAATACTTAAATAAAATTTGGATGCTTGAGTTGTTCTCGATACATTCAGTTTAGGTAGGATAAAGCATTTGTTATTTCGTGGGTTTATGTAGGGATAATTAGTTGTTCTCTATCGCCATTGTTTAGGCATGTTCATTTGCATTTTGAGGGCTCAGTATAGACGATTTTTTTCCAGTTTTTTTGGTATGTTTTTGTGTGGAGCTCTTCCTACTCATGTGCGTTTGATGGTTCGAGCCTCCATGCTGTTTGCCTATGATGTTTATCACTGGTTTTTGGCGGTTGGTGGTTTTGAGGTGATACTATGATGAGACTAAGTTTCTTATGGAATTTTATATTCTTTTTTTGTGATTTATGAGCTCCTCCATAGTTGTTAAGTGGTTGCAACCGAGGATCTGTTGATTTGGTTCTGGTTGGTTTTTCTTCCCTTGTGGACTTTGGTTATTGGGAGTATCGTGGTCGCATAATTGGGTTCGTGCTGAATTTCTTCCTTCAATCATATTCGGAAGTTTTGTGGCTATTTTTTTTGTGGGAAATGGATTGGGTGTCTCGTGGTTTTTATCGCTAATCCTTGACCCTTCCTCCATGGATGGCGGCTACCAATGTGGAGCTCTATCTGTCGGGTGTTTTGATAAATCGCTAATTGTCCACGAAGTCTTGCACTGATTATATATATGTTCTTGATGTTGTTATTTAAATTTAACCCTTCGATTTCTTTCTTGATTATTCGTAATTCTCTTTTGGAATGAAATTTGGGCTCGCCTCAACTTTTCCAAAAAAAAAAAAAAACTTTCTAGCGGTTGTTCGATCATGGTATTTTGAGGCAATAATTTGTTATAGGAGATTCTGGTATTTGTACTCTCTGCGGGTTTTGTTTCACTCTGTGCTGTTTATTCGAACATGGTACCCAACCAAGCAATAAGGTGGCTGTTTTGATGAATTTTAGGAGATTTCTGGTATCTGTACCTCTGTACCTCTGTACCTCTGTATCTACAGACTCTCCTGCAGCCACCCACAGCCTTTATGCTCTGCCTGCCTCGCCTTACTCTTCTCACGTACCTGCATTGCCTCAGTACCTCTTCTTTGTCTATGCAAATTTAATAGACAATTTTTATGCAAATTAAAGATTTATTTCTCCAATACTTTCTTATATTTAAAAACAGTATATTTTATTTTTAAAAAGTCAGTCTTGATGATAGTAAATGTTTAAACTAAATATTTATTAATTTTATGGTTTAGTTGCAGAGCCTTCTATGCCAGCATTTTGAGCTCCACAATAGACTTATTGAATACATATCGAATTGAATATTGTGCTCATCACTTTCAAATACATGGTTATGGTTTTTCTTATTAGAATTTAATTGAATATATGTTTTAACCATTTAATATATGTTCCATATGAGAGAAATGGTAAATAGTATTTTTATAATCAAACCGAATCGAGGCAAAAAATAACCTTAAATACATGAAATGCATCTAGTTGGATGCTTTTTATCCCATAGAAATAAATTCATCGGTTTGAGAAAATATGTTTAAAAAAATACATACATATAATTCTTTTTGAGAAAATCAATTCTATCTAAATATTACATACATAGAATACAATTCTTTTCTAATATAGCATTTTTTTCATGTATAAAATAATGTATTTTATTTTAAAAGATAATGATGATGATATTAAATGATGTAATATTAAAGATTTCGTGTTACTTATATAAATATTAATATTTTTGAGTTGGATATGTAAATGAATGAGAATTGTGTGACATGCATGTAATTTGTAAAATTTAGTCTCACATAAAAAAAGGCGAAAAGGTTAGTTTTGAATGATAGCATTTGAGCGAGAACTCAATGGAAAACAGAAAACACCGGCGGTGAGAGAGGATGAGAATTAGATAGGTAAATGAATCAACGCATGAGAATTTGATCGTTCAAGCAACATATCTAGTCATTACATTAGAATTTGATCAAGCAACATATCTCCCAAAAGTCAATCATTACAATCAGTATAGATAAACTTAACTAATAAGAAGGGATTACAATAATTTAGAATCTACCAATATGCAACATAAAACAAATATGAGATATAAACACGAGAGCTTGTCTAGTAACATAGTTGGAAGATGATAGCATTAAACTCAAAAAAAAGCGAAATAAAAGGAAGTGGTTTAAACAAGATCATAAATCATTGCGATTGATGAAATCTAAATCATTGTGATTGATTGAATCAAACAGCTGAGATTCATAAATTAACTTGGAACAATCTCAATTTTTCTCTCCTTTTTTTTTGGAGATCATGACTTATTTCACTAATAAAAATTTGGACACATCCTTCAAGAAAAATGACATATTGGTTTGTTATTTAACTTTAAGAAACTAATGCCAATTTAAGAGAACAAAGCAACCATTAAAATCATTCTACAGCAGAAAAAGGAGGCATGAAGAACTAGACCTACAAAAACAATCAAATATTAGACCTCATCGGCTATAGAGTTAAACAATAAAAACAACAAAAATTTGAGAAGACATTAAGGAAAAAATATAGTTTCACTTGCAAAAAATGGTAAGATTAAAAGGAAAAGAAGACTTTACTAAAGTTATGAAATGAACAGTAAAAAAAATACAAGCATTATGACTAAAATGAGCAAAATGAAATTAAAAAAGTGCCTTCTTGGATAATATCATGCATCAAAATGTCATCTCGTAATAATATCCATCATCGACTTAGTGTACCCTTGACATGTTGGTTGATTGATGAAATTGAATTCTGGTACAACATCGTAGTAATGGTACAACATCTTAGTAATGGATGAATGTTTGACAGCGTCAATGTGAAATATTCTAGGCTTACCTGTGAAAAGCACTGGGGCATAACAGAGAGGAGATGCAACCGGTGACGCATCCCGTTCTACAGCACTCTCGGACTTCACTTTTGTTTCTAAGATAAGAAAATATAATGAATTAAATATTTACAGAACATATAAGTAATAGCAATCGAGGCAAGTAGGATAAGTACTTGTGGATTTTTTGGATTTCTCCCAATAAGCCTTGAGCCTTGCGTTGGAAACACCCTTTGGGCGTCTCTTGATTGGATCCTTCAAACGTCCTTATCCTTAGGCGATGATGTGGTCGCCTTCTTCCTCTTAACGATCTCAAGCGGTGGAGAATTCCCACTTAGAGTCCACTTCATCGATAGTTAAGAGATGCAAGCATGTAATCCTCAGCAATCTTATTACCCTGTGCTCGGGAGCTAATTTGATATGCATATCGACTTATATGGTTCCTGAAAACAATGCCAGTTCCATCTCTGCTCTCCACATGTACTAACCTTCTGTATGAACCATCGATGTAGATGTCCCTCTTTGCTCTGGTAGACCACCGCATGAGGAGGTACTTATCGAATGCCGACACATCATCATTCTACAATGTGTACAAAACCCATCATTTCAAATTTCGCAACTACAAGAAATATCCATAGTAGACACATCAAAGTGGACAATCCAGTTTTGGATGCATTCTTCTTCTCTAAGTTCCTCACCAAGTACTCCATGGGCCTATCATCGACACTAATGATAATCCCCAACTCCATGCGTAAATTCTTCTTGAACATAGAGTAAAGCTTCCTCGTATAAAACAAAGCAACTTGCTTAAGAATTGGACTACTCCTAACAACAGAACAATATTTGGATACACTTGAAGTCTTCATCATGTTCATTTTCATGTTTCCATCACCTTCTCCAATCCCAAGAAATAATCTGTGAACTTGTTGGCTTGAAATACCATGACACACGCTATTTGTGGCCTCACTACAGTGGACAAGATGCCAATACAAAATTTATCTTTGTTGAATGGTGGACCATTTACTAATTTTGTAAAGTTCAGATAGCCAAGCATGATCATACAGATTGCCCTCCTCTAGCATGGCAAACCAAGCATCCTCAAACTCATCCTCACATGTCACATTTGCTCATGCATGCATAGAATAGCCCTTGAACTCTCTTGTTACTACTAAAGCAATGGACCTTGGAGGGGGCTTTCTTTGAGATATGCCATTGGCACAACCTATGATGATCGGTAGTACATTCTCGATAGCTCTCGCCATAGCGATCTTGATCGTAAATATCGTTATAGGATGCACGCCACCCATCAGAAGAAATGTCCTAATAACCATGTGAATGACTCTGGTCTCTTAGACAAAAGGCTACTCGAATAAGGCGTTTTTGCCAATGATGATTCACTCCAACGAGTGGGGCACAAGATTATATTTATTGAGATAGTATCAAAATTATCACATCCCCAAAATAATCAAATTCAACCCTAGACATACCATTGCTCCAAAAAAACTCACAGCAATCAGGGCATCAACCATCCCATGCAAACATCTCGTCATTTTGCTTGTCTTTCCTTGAGCGTATATTAATTCGTTGCTATCACCACTTGCAAGCGTGACCTTCGCTCTTTCGGATGAAAGCATCTCTTTTGGTGAATCCAATATTCTCTACCCCACCAACTTTCTCAGTTAGATAGCGCAGCGTCGGTTGCTATCTTTGGCCTCACATCAATCAGCGATGCCTTCTCATCGATAATGCATCATGCGATCGAGAAGATGCATCACCGGTCTTTGCCGTGAATGATTATGGCTCTATATATTTTTTAACCGACCAATTCCCCAAATCCACAAATCGAATCATCATGGACAACCACTCCTCGTATCGGTTTTCTTGAATTTTGTTATATGGTTTAGATTGAGGTTTTTTCCACACTTTGCATGAAAATCTCTATTTCAATTTCTTAGAGTTTGGCCAATAACTTGTATGGTCTTTTCTAACAAGCGGTTTGATGTGCATAATCACATGCGATTACATAAGCGGCTTCATTATATACCTGGCCGTTACTGGATACCCCAAATTTGGGTAATTAGATAAAACAACTTCATCATTGCATTGCTCATTCACATTCATCTGCGAACATAGAGTCAGCAGTTCCGAGATAATAGAGATGAGATGAGAATCTGAGAGCATAGAGTGCAGTTAGTCCAGTATAGACACAAAAAAATACCCAAAAAAATCATTCGAGCGACCAAATTACCAGGAGAATGCAGAGGTCTGAGTAGAGGTATAAGAATGAAGGTATAAGAGTGCAAGTACTAGAGGTATATAGCATAGAAGGTATAGAGGTATAGAAGGTATAGCCGGTATGCAAGTGAAGCAGAATCTGAGAGGGTACAGAGTGAGTGCAGAGGTATAGCATGAGAAGGTATAGAGGTATAGAAGGTATAGCCGTTCGGTGGTACCAGGGGTACAGGAGATGCAGTGCAGAGGTATAGAATGCAGTACAGAGGTGCAGAGTGCAGAATGCTCTGAAATGCCATCTCTAAAAAGCGACCACATCATTGCTTGATTGGGATTTAGTTACCATGATCGAACAACCGGGCTACTGAAAGTGAAACAAAGCGGAAAAAAATCATCTATACTCGAAAGACACTCTGAGTACATATGTAAATAGGCACTAAAAATTAATCAACGACCACCAATTTCCTCACGAAGGATTACATTGAATATGTTTTCTTGAAGACAAAAAATCATGAAAAATAAATATGAATGCAGGCGAAGGATTACAACTCCTTAAAAAGATTACCGATCCATTTTTATTAACGACATCATCAGCTATTTCCTCAACACCTCCATTTCCAGATTCATTCTCCTTCTTCATAGCTCTTTTATTCATTTCGGTCGCAAATAAAAAAAAATCGACCACGCCCAAATGAAGATATTTTAAATTTCTCCGCATATACTCATTCCCCATGATTTGGGTTGGTAGAGGCTAAACCGCAAAAAATAGCATCGTTTCTGTCTTACGGCATCATTTTTTGGCGCCGTTACCTGCACAGCGTATGCTTGGAGTCCACGTAAAAAAGCGTCGGATCCGATAATATTTTCCCCAGGCTTACAGTTGAGGCATCGGATGTCGCTGATATGTTGTATTCTCTCATGAATATTGTGGTGCTGAATACTCTATAATTTTTGGTGATGGCTACTCAAATGGTGGTGTTGACTCCACCTCTTGCATTAGTTTCAGGTATGGGAGTTCCATGCTTGTTTCTTGTCATTGGCTACCTTAGTGAAAGGCTTCGAGACATATCAAGAAGGGTGCATATAACTACTGCTAAGCTTTCTTCCTATCTTAATGAGATATGTCCATTGATGCTTGTTATGAAAGCAAACATTGGAGAGCTAAAGGAGAACCTACATTTCTATAGGCTTGCCCATGATGATCTGATAGCTTGTCTAGGAAAGAAGAAGATGAAGGCATTTATACCTCGGTGTAAGTGGTATCATTGAGGTCTGATAGTTCTTCATACTATTTCAAGGATTGCTTCAAGGGGCTTAATTGATGGATTAAGACTTCTTTCATTTACAATGTCATTGGCGCTTTTGATAGATCATGTCTAGGAGGCAATTGAAATTTCATCCCGTGGAGATGGAAGAGATACAGATGTGTTAACCTTCATATATGTGTCATAAGTTAAGTCAAGCCCATAAGTTGAATTTGATAGACTTCGAAAGTGACAGTATGCAAATCGGGGCTCAAAATGCACTAGACGTTACCCAAAAATGGTTGAAACGACCTCTGATCGACGAACGGACTTCGTTGTTGTGTTCAGAATGCTAAAATTAATCGGAATATAAATATTGCATAATCTAAAGAGAGATTGATCAAGCGATCGAGCTATCAATGTGTCGACATGCATATCAAAGTCGGGAAGCTGCGATGATGTCCGAATGACCTCTGTTCATGAAATTGAGTGCGTCGTTAGCTTCGAAACGCTGAAATCAAATGAGACTATCAATGCTCAATTCAAATGAGTTTGTGCAAATGTCAAATGATCGGAAGTGACAGCATGCAAATTGAGGCTGAAATACAGGATATTTCCAAAATTAAACTAAATGATCTCCGATCGATGAATGGACTCCGCCATTGCATTCAGAATATTGAAATTGGTCATAATATAAAAATTGCACAACTTGATGATCAACCGATCAAGCGATCGAATCGTCAATGCGCCGACACACATATCGAGGTCAGGAGGCGCTGATGGAAACCAAATGACCTCCGTTCATAAAATTGATTGCATAATTAGTTTCAAGGCATTGAAATCTATCATGTCAATCGATGAGTCATGATGCATGCGAAGCGGTCGCATTTCGCATTTTGAATTGAAATTGACCCAATTTTTACTTTAAATGACTTACGATTCAAACGACTGTCGTTTAGCGGTCGAATAAGTTTATATAATAATATATATATATATATATATATATATATATATATATATATATATATATATATATATATATATATATATATATATATATTATATATATATATATGATTTAAGATTTGCATTAAGAAATTTGACATTTAAAAAATTAATAAAATCCCTAAACTTTCCTAATCTAACCCATCCCTAAATACTGCTTTCAACCCTAAATATTCCTCCACGCGTGGCGTTCCCTCTTGGGTCGCTCATCTCGAACAAGAGAATGCTCCATTCAATCCCCCCTCCCTCCTTCTGCCGCCGCACACCAAAGCGATAGCCGTTCCCTCCTCAAGAAAACCATAAGAAAGATGTAGTTGAAACTACTTTGGTTGGTAAGCATAATAAAGGCTGCCATTGCAAGAAATCTTGTGGCCTCAAGAAGTACTGCGAGCGTTTCCAAGCCAACATTCTTTTCTCTAAAAATTGCAAGTGTATTGACTGCAAAATCTTTGAAGGGAGTGAAGAGAGAAAGGCACTTCACCATGGAGATTATGGGAATTCTTTGACTTACATGCAGTAAGCTGCAAACACTATGTTAAATGGACCTATAGGTTCTTCTGGCTATTTTTTGCCTGCATCAAGGAAGAGGAAAAACCAGGATCTCTTCTTTGGCACATCTACAAAGGATCAATCTACTCACAGTCCTTTGCAATACCCAAATGCTGGTCATGTGAAGACTTCAGGGCCTTCTTTTCTTGCTTCTATCCTTGTAGGTCGTGTTGTTAATCCTTCATTTTTAGGATTTGTGAAAGCTACTTATAGGCCATTGCTAGCAGATAGCATACAGACTAAAGATGTAAAGGAGTTATGCCGCATTTTGGTGGTAATATCAGGAGAGGTTGTTAAAATAGGTGCTAGTAAAAGTGTCCAAGAGGAAAAGCATCTTGTGATGGAGAAATAAGCTGAAAGTTCACTTACTTTATCAAATAATGATAAGATTGAGGCTCCAACGAGAAATGATCTTCAAAAATTATCAGTTGATGATCGAATATGTGGAAAACATGCGGACAAAATGATAGAAGAGTTTGACTTTGCAGATGTTCAAAGTGGTAGAAGGCCTATGTCTCCTTGAACAGTGGCACTAATGTGTCATGAGAATGATATGATGTGCATTTCGTCTCAAAACAACAACCTGCCTCCAATATTCCCTAATAATCAGCGAATGATAGAGGTGTATGCGGAGCAAGAGAAATGTGTACTTATGGCATTTTATGAATCTCTCCTTAAGCTTATCAATTGTGGAACAGCTAAAGAAGCAAAGTTCTCTTCAATGTCTTTGAAAGCAGAAATTTCCAGCCATGAAGATTCAGTCTTCAACAACACCAGTAGAATACCTACTTTAGTTAACTCCCAGGTTTCAAGATCCTGCTAATGCCCTATAGGGCGTAGCGGGTGCGAGAAAATGTGAATATGAAAATACATATATGCTTGCATTTCTTTCTACAGGTTTCAAGAGCTAATGCCCATTAGGGCATAGTGGGTGTGAAGACGGTTATGGTGTCATAAGACACCACTCGCTATGCTCATTAGGGCATACCGAGAAAGCCAAAATAGTTTCGATGTAGCCCCCCTATGCGAGGACGATGCCGGAGTGATGTTGAAATGCTGCCAAAAATTTTACAAGATTATATACTTAGAAAAAAAAGAGAAAAATGAATATATATTGCATTGTATTTCTCTTTATGCAAGTTTCAAGACCCCGCTAATGCCCCATAGGGCATAGTGTGAGAAGAAGGTTGTGGTGTCACAAGACACCACTCGCTACGCTCATTAGGGTGTACCGAGAAAGCCAAAACACTCCCGATGCCTCTGGGGGATGAGGAGGTTCAAATTCCGATTTTGGATTAAATTTGAGACTTAAGCAAACTTAAATGGAAATTATCTAAACTCAAATTAAATAAAAGAAAAAAAATACATAATAAATACAAAAGTAAATGTCAAGTCAAAGAAAAGAAGACGAGAGCACTTACAAAATATTTTAAGCACATAGATATGAAACTTGAGCCAGAGTTGAGGATAAATTCATATTGGATTTGAAGTTCTTTTTATGTGAGCAAATCATATTTAATATCAAATGAAATAAGGATCTCAATTGAATACCAAATGACAAATGATTTTGATGAATCTAAAATGTCCAATTCTAAATTAAAAATAGAAGTGTGTAAGTAATTTGATAGCTTTCTTATAAGCACAAATTCAAACTCATGATTACTCATGAATGTAGCCTTTAAAAGGATAATTGAGATCTTGTGCTTAAAGTCAGGTTTGAAGCACAAGAGATTAGTTAAGTGCTATTTTCAAGTTAAATTAAAAAATTAAATGAATTTCAAAAGGGATTTTCACTAAAGACGAGCAACTTGTTGGCAAGTATAACTAAAGCTCATAAAAGACTACAAGCTAAATAATATCTAAGAATTGGAAAATCCAATAATACATTTCTCCACTGGATCTGCAATTCTTTGTACAAGCAAATAGAAGGCGATACTAAATTAAATGTTGCATGAATGAATGAGCTTTCCTTCAATACAAAAATTAAGGAATTTCATTCTAAATTATGATTTCCAAAATCAACAAAATCACTAATTATGTGAAATTATCTAAGCTATAAACACTTGTATGGGCCCCAACACTATGCTGAATGTTTAAATTCATATGCCGAGGATGTCGGGTTGTTTCTTAGTTTCTAAAACTATCTATTTAAAAACCCGCAAATAATTAAATATATGCAAATTTTCTCTGCCACCGCCGCAAAAATTCAAGATGCACTAATACTTAAGCTGATAGAAAAGCACCATTTAAAAATTCAAAGTAAATACGATTCACAACATATCGCATGAACAAAATGCATGTCTAAAATACATTATCAATGTTTAAATTTAATGTTATTTATGTAGGATTTGTCAGCAGATTTAGTCTTTAAAAACCTAGGTTAACAAAACCTAAAATTAATAAAAATTTCAAATATCGGTGATATGATCGAGATCTAAGGCGCTAAAGTTCTTCTTCTAAATTAATTCAATTAAATATATTTAAATAAAACTTAATCATAAAACCAATCTATCCACCTTCCATAATTATTTGTCGAAGGTGACAAATTAAAAAAACTCTAGCTAACAAAAAAATCAATGTAAATCTATGTTCACTCTCAATCAATCTCTTGCTAGTAAGGACGTGGCACGTGTCCTCCGTGGCTTGGCCAAGAGTTCTAAAATGATGCCATTACCGAGACGGTGATTTGCCCAGCTCCATTATATTATTATCACGATCATAGCAGATGTTCCCCGATGGCTCGCTTTGAGTTGTGAATCATGGGTACACCGATAGGCAAAAGTTCTCTGGTAAGATTGTCTCCTTAGATAAACACCACCCATGTATACAAGGATTTCTTGGATGACGTAACTCATGTGTTGCGGATAAGGATCCTTTGGTCGGGTTGGGTCGACTACCTCCTTTGACTAAGTAGACTAGGGACCACAACAATCTGGGATGACGGAACCATGGATCTAGATCGAGCACGTTATCATTTCCCCAACCATCCGGTTTAAGCTGAAATGACAAATTTCATAATCTTAAATTCTAAAACTTCATATAATGCTACTATACGCTACACATTAAGCGATCTAATGACTAGCCTTAATCGAAAGTTCTCTCTCACTTATTGGGAGGTGTAATTAACTATAGGGGCTTGCGCCTATAGGAAACTTAGAACCCGATTTAAAGTTCTCACCAAATGAGAATGAAATCTTTGAGTAGTGTCTTATCAACTATCTCATCTGTCTTCTGAAAATTAAAAGTTCTCTCACTTATTAGGAGGGGTAATTAACTAGGCTGTAGAAACTTGAAATCAAATCTAAAGTCCTCACCAAATGAGGATAAAATCTCTTGGTAGTGTCTTATCTACAATTCCATCTGTCTTCTGAAAATTACACCGACACTTTTAATCACTCTCTTCAATTAAAATTATCGAGAGATTAGTTTCTGAGATATTTCACTAATTTGAAATTTTTATAATAGATTTTTAGGTTTTGTTAACCCGGACCCAGTCCTAAGACTAAATCGGGAAGCAACCCGCACAACTTCCTCAGACACTTGAATTTAAACATTCAGCAGTGTCGGGGCCCATGCGGGTGTATTTAGAAATTTATGTAGTTTTTTATTTCTAAATTTTGAGATTGATTAAAGATTTTCATTTAATTCCAACTTAGTCTGCACAGCCTTTTTAGATATTAAAATTTACACTTCAAATATCTATGTCTGAGCACATGCAGGTATTTATAACTTAGATAATTCATCTAATTAATAATTTCATTGATTTTAAAAATCATAATTATAATGAAATTTCTTAATTTTTGTATTGAAGGAAAGCTCTTCATTCGTGCAACATTTAGTTTAGTGTCATCTTCTATCTGCTTGTACAAAGAATTGTAGATCCGGTGGAATTCATTTGAAAGTTTATACAAACTTTGAATAAGAATATATTCATTTTAGATATGTGTAATGAATTTATTTTCATTCAAGCATTTGCATGTACCCAAAGGAGTGACCGCTATAAGATATGTGTGTGGGTATACTTCATGCAGTTTATTCATACAAGTTTATATGTACGAAGTTCACCCAAAAGAAAGCTTCAAGCCTCTCTAATTTTATCATTTAAGGACTTTTCACATTTTCTACAACAAGAGTTGTTTGACCCAATTTAGATTTATTTTTTTTACTTCATATCAAATTCCCTATTTATTTGAAAATTAAACTTCAAATTTATTGTAAGTTTGTTATGAGTATAGAATTAACTTCTTTAAGTTTCACTTGCATTTGCCCTAAGCATCCTCGTTTTTTTGAACATATTAAGCAATAGATCAAGCACTCATTTAGCAATAAATTAAGTGACTAAATTCACCTTCACTTAGTACATTTTCATAGGGTAATAATGTTTATTGAGCACGCCACCCTCTATTATTACTTTAAGTTACATGTGAACTCTATATTCCCTATTCATTTTATTTTGTTTTAAGACTTTATGCTTCACCATTAATTTAATATCAATTAATTTTCAATTGAAGGCTTAAAATGTGATAAAATTTTGGCATCCTCTCGGTGCCATCCCCGCGTAGGGGGCTGCATGAAGAGTGTTTTGGCTTTCTCGGTACGCCCTAATGAGCATTGCGAGTGGTGTCTTACGATATCACAACCGTCTTCACACCCACTACGCCCTAATGGGCATTAGCGAGGTCTTGAAACCTGCATAAAAAAGAAATATAATGCATATGTATTCATTTTTTTCTAAGTCCAGAATTTACTCAAAATTTTGGCAACATTTTGGCTAGGAGGAGAGACATCTAACGGATGTTGGCTTAGTTGATACGCACTAATGAGCGTAGCGAGCGGTGTCTTGCAATATCGCAGTCAATTTTTCATCTCATCACGCCCTCATGAGCACGACGAGGCCTTCAAACCTGCAAAGAAATACAACATGTATATATCCACATTCAGGGGCGGATCCAGAAATTTTTTTCAGAGGGGGCACAATAAAATAATGAATAATTTACTTTTATATAAAATTGAAAATCAAAGCATCTCATATAAGAAAATAACAAAATCAAACCTTGCAATAATATAAATTTTTTACATTACATATCATTTATAATTTCTCCCTCCGAGTCTTCATATTTTGAAAGCATTGTACAATCAATTCCTTATTAACACTCTTAAATACATCTTTTTTAATATATGTAATAAGACAATCATTCATCCAAGAATCTCCCATTCTATTGCGCAAGCGATTTTTTATGATCTTCATTGCAAAAAATGCTCTTTCAACAATTGTTGTAGCAATTGACAATATCAATGTAGGCTTTATTAGCAAATATACAAGAGGATAAATATCATTTTTCTTTATCTCTACTAACTTTTGTGCAAGTTCTCTAATTCTCTTCAACTTTAAAAATGAATCATTAGATTTCATGTCAATAATATAATTCTTAAGTTGACTATCTAAAATAATAACATCAAAGCTTGAGAAGTCTGTGGGATAAAACTTTGCCAAGCATATCAATTTTTTTATTATCAAAAGCTGAGAAAGAATCACATGGATTCAAGCATGCCACACATAAAAGTAATTCAGTATTGGCCTCATCAAATCTGTTGTTAAGCTCCTGAAGTTGCATATCAATAACAGAATAAAATAACTCAACTTAATAATAGTGTAAATTTGTGATTCCTTGAGCATATCTTCTTGATCTTTCACGTATAATAAATCTTTCACTCATATTTGGCACAAGTATATCATTTTTCTCACAAAATGCATGAACTTCTTCAAATAAAATGTTCCAACCATCATCCCTCATATTTTGTAGTCTTTGTTTTGACACCTTAACTAAAGTCATGGCATTTATAATATCTTGATCTTTTTTTTATAAAACTTGAGATAACTCATTTGTGATTCTTAATATGGATTTCATCAAGTGCAAGTTAAAAATAAACTCAAAACATTGAATTGAATCAAGCAGAGCATTTGCTTCACCTCTTTGTTCACTGTTTATACCATCTTCTATAATTATATCAAGAACATCTATAATAGATCCAAATAAAATAAGTATATTTATCAATGCAGCATAATGTGATCCCCAACGCGTATCTCCAGCTCATTGAAGAGTTATTTCTTGATTTAAACCTCTATCATCTTGTAGTTCTCCACTCCTTATTTGCTCAACAATTTTGTTTAATTGTCTTTCAAATAAAATTTCTCTCCTTTTGCAAAAATTTACAACAATATTTATCAAATTAGATATATTATTAAAAAATGTAGCAATCTGAATATGATTCTTAGCCACAGCAACTAGTGCTAATTATAATTGATGAGCAAAATAGTGAATGTAATAAGATGAATTATTTTCGTTCAAGATTAAAGCTTTTAATCCATGAAACTCACCACGCATGTTGCTAGCCCCATCATAACCTTGACCACGTATCCGCGATATACTCAATCCATGCTTTGAGAAAAGTGCCTCAATAACACATTTAAGTGTTGGAGCAGTTGTTTCACCAACATGTACAATACCAAGGAAACGCTCAACAATGCAACCTCTCTTATCAGCATAACAAATCACAATAGCCACTTGTTCTTTCATCGATACATCACGAGATTCATCTAAAAGAACTGCAAATAACTCATTACTCGAATCATTGATAATATTATTTGAAGTCTTAATAACAGCTGCATGTGTAATATCCTTCTTAATTTCAGGAGCAGTTAACTTATTATTTCCTAGAGCATTTTCAAGGACAACCTTATTAATACTTTCATTATGCTCAGCCAAAAAGTGCAGAAGTTCAAGAAAATTTCTTTGATTTTCAGAATCCTCTGATTCATCATGACCACAAAAAGCTAATCCTTATCTTAAAAGAAATCTTACACAATCAATTGTGGCACATAATTGTGTTCTGTAATCCCTTCGATTTTGATCAGAATGTCTTCCATAAGAAAATGCAATGTGTTGATCATGATTCATTAAATCTTCACATTTTCTTCGAGCAATATTATGAGCACTATTAACTTGGCCAATATGAAGTTCAAATCTTTCTTTTTTTTCCAATTTTTAAATCCCTTATTATCAAAACTATCACCACTTGCTTGTTCACCAATATCAGGTCTATAAAGATAACAAAATAAATAATATGCCGCATCTTTTGCAATACGCATTTCTAACCAACTTTATATTCATCAAACCATTTTAGATTAAATCTATGCAATTTATTTCCGCTTTGTGTTTGAGGAAATTCATGATCACGAGATTGACATGACCCTTTTTGAAGATATGCTCTTCTAACTCTATCACAGTATTGGGATGATACTCTGAAATTTTTCTTCTTAATCTAGGATCTGCTACAATATCTTCTATGTTGAATTCTGTGTGAACTTGTTTAGATTTTGTATTACTACTTTCACCAATAATAAGATGTGAATAATTGGACTCATCTTGTTCAATCTTTCTTTTAAAATATCGCTCCATATCTAATTAAAAGAACAGATTAAAATACTGACTAATATGCATAAAAAATGAGAAGACATGCTTTTGAACATATTTCAAAAAACAAAATAAAGGCACACTTTCGGCCTTTTCTAAAAAAATAATTTCTCAAAATAAAGGCACACAGTCGGCCTGTACCTAAAAAATAAATCAATAGTATTTTACACACCGTCACTTTATTAAGAAATAATAAATCAATAAATTTTCAAAAGGCACACTTTCGGCCTTTATTAAATAAAAATATTCACATACCTTAATTGTGAAGACTGCCAGTGAGAAATATTTTGAATAATTCTTCTAAAATCACAAAACATAAAGCATATAAATAACGATTAAATATACAAAAAAAAATATTAGTACCCATGCAAGGTGTGTGTGTAATTTGTCCTTAAGTCTCAACTTCCAAAAAAAAAAAACACCGCTAGATCTCGATTCTCTAATCACTTTGCCACACAAGTAGCGGATGTGAGAATACAAAATGATGTAATAGGGTTTTGAGTGCTTAACTATTAGTACCCATGAACTAATTGTATACATTTTAATCGCTTTTAAAACAACAATTATCCAATTAAAAATCTTCTTGGCAGAGAATGATGGCCTAAAGATGCAGAACTCTGCAAAATATATCAAATATTTCATTAAAATGGTTCATATTATCTCAGAATATAAAATGGTGTTTTATGTGCAAGACATGCTGGAGAATCCGCATTCATAGTTTTGTTTACTTAAACCAATATTACCTTAATGGAATAATAAAGGATGACAACAAGTGGAAGCTAACCAAATATTTAAGAGTACTGCCAAGCCTAGTAATTTCTAACAAATTGTACTTTAGAGCTCTACTTTCTCCATCAATCAAAAAAAAAAAAATTTAAGAAGATTAGTGTTCAGAAAGGAATAACTATCCGCCAAGTAATTCTTAACATCTCTTAAATTCAACAGTTCTAAACTGAAACATTTTTTATTGAAAGTGATTCAAAACTGAAACTTGTAAACGGCAGTCCATGTTTTTCACACAACAATAATTCACAGGCGTATATGATGATATTTCAGATAAAGTCATCTATCAACAGGAAACTAGCATCAGAATTTTCATATATTCCTTAGAATTCTAAGCATCAGAAATACACAAAAAACTTCTTTATGAAGGTCGACTTATTCGATTATACGAGGCCATATCAACTAAATTAATTCAGTTTTAAAACATATAATCTGAATTGGATGATGAAGGGCGACAACAAGGGGAAGAGCCGAAGATCAAATGCAGAGAACAAAAGTTGAAAAGGGGAAAAGTTGCAAATCTGAAAAGACTTAGGAAAGGAAGCATTTATCCACAAAGAAACCAAAGACCTTGAACACTATTTTGTTAAAATTTTACTGATAAAAAAATTACGAGTTCAAATGGCAAAAAAAAAAAAATTTAGATCACATATCAAGCACAAATGGGAAGATACAAGTCAACTCGTCAAGAAAAAAAAGATAAGAAAAACAAAATTTTATCAAAGAATCAGAATAATTTCTACAAAAAAGTTCAAAAGGAGACAAAATGTAAAGCAAGAAAAGAAAACCCTAAACAAATTAAACTTGCAAATGTGGAAGAACTAAAGATCTTTACCCAAACCAAATTACTCTAAGATTTAAGAATAAGAGAGCACCTGAAGAGCAAAGGATGGAAAATATCTCGCCTTCCTCAAGAAAGTAACCTGGAGAAGGATGAAAGGTGAGGAAGCATGCAGAGAATGAATGGCGACGGAGGAGGAAAGACGCAGCGGACAAGGGTTTAGAAATGGGAATGACGAGAGTTCCTAATCGGCTAATCCCTAATGTATCGCGGCAGGGTAGGGCACGCGTCCCCATGACCGCCCACACATTCACACATTAATACATACTCAATCATTTTTCGCTTGTTGTAATGATCAAGGAAACGTTGGATGGAAACTAAGAGAGGAACCCGCCTAATGATGTTCTTCTCGGCGGCAGGGGAAAGGTCAAGGACGGAATGGTTGAACGAGAGAAGAACCCGCTGACGTTCTTCTCCAGTATGTAAAAGAAATTTCAAAAAGGGGCGATGTCGAAAACCAGAAGAAGAACCTGCCGAATGACGATGTTCTTCTCCGATTGCGGCAAAGAGAAAATTAGAAATGTAATGGAAAGGGCGATGCCATAAACTGGGAGAAGAACTGCCTAATGACGGTGTTCTTCTCCGATTGCGGCAAAGTGGATTAGGGAAATGGAAAATTTCAGATTGAGAAAATGAGGGAATTTGAAGTGGATTTTCGGTTTTGGTGAAAATGCAGAAAAAAACAAAATAATTTCGGATTGGGGGTAAGGTAAAGAGAAGAAATTTGGATTTGTAAGGGTGAGGGAAAAAGATTTTTTGTTTTGGAGAGGGGAAGGAAATAGGGAAAATGAAATGGAAGAAGAGAGGAAGAAAGAGGAAGATGAAGAAACTTGCCATACTCTTTTCGATTTGGAGGAGGAGATGAATCCAAAAAACGGAGAGGAAAAAGGGGGCTCTCAGTTTTGGAGATGGGAGATGTGTGTGTCCACCTCTTTGCCTTGCGGTTGAGAAGAAGTGGAAGGAAAAGGGGGAAACGGTTGGAGAAACCGTTTGCGTGTGGAGGAGGCGAGAGCGAGAGGAGCGACAAACGATTCTCGTGTGGCTCACCTGTGCGAAGAGGAGGAGTGCTCGATTCCCCTATGTGTGTGAAGAAGGTGAAGAACCGGGTCGGGTCGCACATGTAAGGATTAGGGCTGAACCGAACCGAGCAGTTTTTAAGGATTTAGGTTGGATTTTGGGCTTTTAAACTGATTTTTAAATTGATTAAATGACTTTAATGTGAATTTTACACCGATAAATCACATGGTCAATATATATATATATATATATATATATATATATATATATATATATATATATATATATATATCAATTGAAGGTTATTCTGATGTTCTGAATGCAATGACGCTGTTCGTTTCACGATCGGAGGCCGTTTGGTTCGAGTCAGCATCAAATTAAGTCAGTTTCAGCTAAAAATATGCGTCGCCTCTTTTGACCACTCAATTTTCGCACAGACTTGTCTGAATTGTGTGTGAATAGTCTTACTTGAAAGATTTCGATGTTTCAAAGCTAATGGCGTAATCAATTTCATGAACGGAGGTTGTTCGAATATCATCGCAGCTTCCCTACTCTGATATGTATGCCGACACATTGATAGCTCGATCGTTTAATCGATTGATCTTTAGATTATGCAATATTTATATTTTGACCAATTTCGATGTTTTGAATGCGATAGGGAAGTCTGTTCGTCGATCTCATGAGGAATTGAATGCTAAGCAGTGATCAATACCCTGATGATGGCCGTGTTGACCGATTCAAATTTAATGTCAAATATTATTAAATGATCAAATATTCAAATTAATATATATATCTATATCTATATATATATATATATATATTAAATAAAATTAATTATTTAAATTTAAAGAAAAATTCATCCACTCATCCGCAACTATTTGTCGAGGGTGACAAATTAAGAAAACTTTTGCTCACAAAGAGCCAATATCAAATCTAATACATATATATTTTCACACTCAAATAATCATACGCCCGTAAGGACGTGGCTCACGGCCTATGACCGCGTGGTTTTGCCGCAAAATGACATCACATAATTGGATTCAAGAGCCCTCGACCGTGGTTGTAGCCATGAATTAAAATAGGGTCACCCGCATTATATGTTCCCCAACGACTTTGCTCTTTGAGCTGTGAACTATATAATATATTTTGATTTGACAAAAAGCCTTATATTGGCTAAAGTTGACTTGTATTTGTCCTTAGACAAACTCCACCCCAGGTCTACAAAGACACTTTGGATGACGTAACCCATGTGTTGTTCACAAAGATCTTTCGGTCAGGTTAAGTCGATTATCTCCTCTAACTAAGTAGACTAGGGACCGCAATAGTCCGGGATGACGGAACCATGGGATCTAGATCGGGTACGTCATCGTTTCCCCAACCAAAAGTTTTAAACTAAAATGATAAATTTCATAATTTTCAAACGCTACTCGCTGCTATTATATACTCGTTATTTAATGATTCATTGACTAGCATTAATCAAAAGTATTATCTCAGTATTGAGAGGGATAATTAACTATAGGTGCTTGTGCCTATAGGAAACCTAGAATTAGATCTAAATTCCTCACAAAATGAGGGCGAAATATCTGGGTAGTGTCTTATCTATTATTCCATCTGCCTTCTGAAAATTTCACCGACACTTTAGTCTACTCTCTTCATCGAGAGGTCGGCGATAAATTTTCGGAGCCCACAACCACGACCTTGACACCTAGGCGATGACGTTGCTGTTCTCCAAGCTTTTTTGAAGGGGTTCAAGTGCCTCTCTGCTGCTCATATTGTGCCCAAGCGCAAGTCTCTCTGTCTTGAGTCGCTGGTGTCTTGGGATCTCAGAAGCAGATCTTTGCCTCTATATCTCTTCGGTGCAAATCTAAGATTTTGGCGCTATCCTTCTAGCACTGAGACGCTCTCTCCTCCATCTTTGAAGCCAAGATCTCCTATTCTACATCTACGACATCGAGGCGCCACACACTATAATAAAATTTTCACTTGGACATAAACTGTTATAAGATCTTGCTCCACAAATAACAAATTATGTAAAAAATCTCATATGTTCAATCTATTTTTTTCATGTCATCATCATATCAACAATGATTTTAGTAAAAATAATTAATGAATTTTATTTTAATCATTCCACATTTATTTTCTCATTTTCCTCTCTGTGAATCTATAATTCATCATCATCATGAGTCAAATGCTATATTTTATGTGTGGTTAAGCATAGTGATAAGTAGTTTGAGTCAAATGCTATACAAGTGATGTGTGAAACAGAGGCTTTTTATGCGAGAGGAGAGATGATCATCTAATATCATATATTTTTGTAAGCACAAATCAATATAAAGGAAATGTTTGTTTTTGAGAGGGTATTAAAAATTAGATCCAACAGCTGAATGGATAGCACAAAACAGTAAACGCGTTTTTAGTTTTGACTTCTAACACGACAGCTATGTTAGCCTGACTTCATGTGAACAATGCATGGCGTATGTAATTAAAAAAATTATTATATGTTAAATTTGAATTTAAATTTTATATTTAAATTTTAATTTTATAATAATATTCAACACTCAATTAGTACATAACTATTATATATTAATTTTGAAATACTATATATTGATTTATATATAATTGATATATATTAATATATATATATATATATATATATATATATATATATATATATATATATATAATTAATATTATATTAATATATAATACTTCATAATTAATATATTTATATATAATACTTTAATTAATATACAATAATTATATATTTATTGAGCATTATAAAATTATATAATATTAGAATTCAGGTAAACTAACGATATTTTTTTTCTTATAAATGAGCAAATTACAATTTTTCAGGTATAATCCCGGACATTTTGCCGACAGATATCTCACGCGCATACAAATTCAAAAAAAATTACTAAACGAACAAATTATGCAACTGACAGATAAATCCTATCACATATAAACCACACAAATCACGAGTTCACCTTCCTGCAATTCAAACGTATCTCCCCATTGCTTCCAGTGAGCGGAGTAATGGCTCCCATCTTCACCATAGCCGCAGCAAAGTCGCGGAAGAAGAGAGCCCTGTTGTTGCTGTACTGCCTCACCAAAGCGTCCTGAGTTCCATTATTGAAGAGCTCCTGATCTGAATGCAACAGCCCGCGAGAGCCGAGCAAGTTCTGGTAGTATTCGGATCCGAACTTGTCCGGACTCTGCAAGTCGAGCGGCGCCAAGTTGCCGTCACCACCCGAAGTTTGTGGGCAGTTTGCCTGCCGGAGGGCGGCGAAGCCGGAGTTGATGTTGTTGTCGTTGTAGATGCGGGAGCGGAAGAATTGGCACTGGGCTTGGCCTATGGTGTGCGCGCCGGAGAGCGCCGTCATGTCGCGGGCGTTCAGTCCCTTCGCGGCGAACATTGAGATGAGGGTGGAGAGGGACGATGATGGACCCGGAAGGTCGCTGTTCGCAGTGCTTTGGCTAGCCGTGGTGGCGTCTCTTCTGCCAAGAGCTACCGTCCATGTCGTCCCGCCGAGCTGAACGACACCATCGCGAGAAGCGAGAGCGAGAATGTCGGAACAGGATACGGTTGCATTGCAGGAGGCTTCGACGCTGGATTTAATGGTGTCAATGACTTCAAATCCTCTCGCCGAGTTTTTGTTGGGAAATGCATTCTTTTCACCTGTGAATGTTGTGGTGTCGTCGAGAAGAATCGAGCCATCGCAACCCTGCACAAATAAATTATATCAATATTAATATATTTAGTTGCATTTAATAGTTAGTACTTGTATGCGTATATATCAAAGAGCTGCTCTGAACATACATTGACGAAGCAGTCATGGAAGAAAAGGCGGAGAATGGAGGCAGCCATGCGAGGCTCTTTGGCCACCGCTTGCGCCATGGCAGAGCGCACGATGGATTGCAGGTTCGGGCAAGTTTTAGTGTAGAAGTTTGGAGAGAGCTGGGCTTGAGCAGAGCAAGCGAGCAAGGATAGTACAGAGAGAGCAACGAATAAGCTGGTGTTGGAGGTGGAGGCCATGGCTGGCTATAATGCTTCCGCTGGCTGAAAAGCTAATAAAGAGTGGAAGAAGCTAGTCGAAATTGATTGATTGCGATGAAAGAATTGCTTTCTGTGGACTCTTTATATAGATAAAATGATTGATCGGATATATGAGGGGAGACGATGGACATAGATTTCGTTGAATATTCAACGCTTGTTGAAGCTGCCTTGCATTTTCCGTTGATGCAGTCATTGCCTGATGTGCGGCGGAGTTGTTGTTTGACTTTGAAGTGGCAAACTATTACTTTTTCAAAAATAATAATAATAATAATAATAATAGTAAAGAATTAATTATACAAATTTTATGAAATAAATTCTCTTGTAAAAAAAAATTTGAGATACAAGTCGAAAAGATAAAATTGCTAAAATTGTGAGTCCACAATTAACATTGAACTTAATATGATCTAAACTTCTAATAAATATATTATATTTTTTTAATACATAATTGATTAGAACAATATTATATTTATATGCATATCTATCTTTTTAGATGGTCACTTTTATAATTATGTATTGTACATACAATCAATTTAATTGATTAACTATTATATAATCTTGTGTGTGAGCTATAGTGCAATATATGATGAATATATGCCTTTATGATTACACTTTTTGGATTTATCTATTATCTCATTTGTTATTGATATAATTTTGTATGTATATTAATTTAAAATTTTTAACATTGCATCAAAATGAACATATTTTTCTTACATGACTTATCTTCTTTATCTAACTTTTCATTTATTTGTCTAAAATATTAGTAATGTAGCACATCCTAAAGATAAAAAAATAAAAAATGAAGATCACGTGTATAAAAAAAATCAAATTAAAGTTTCAATTAAGGAAGCTTAGGAGAAAATCCAAGGAAGAAATAAAAAAGCATGCCCACTATAAAAGCCCAATAAACGATCCATTATTTAATATATTTTAAATATATTTTATGTATTTTAATTTTTTTATATTTTATTTATTATCTAGAAGCTTGTATAGTTGATCATAATATAAACGAAATATTAAAATTTAGTGATTAGAGCTCTTCCTTTATAAATGGCTATCAACCCTTCTTCTTCTTCTTTCTCTCTCTCTCTCTCTCTCTCTCTCTCTCTCTCTCTCTCTCTCTCTCTCTCTCTCTCTCTCTCTCTCTCTTAATTTCAAAAGTTTTAGCCTTAGAGTTTATATGGAGTATAAATATGAGCAGGAATACTTGTAATTTCAGTTGTTCAACAAATTACTTTGGATAAAGTATTACTCTTTTATTTAGTTTGCTGCTTAGTGATTTAAGTTTAATCTTTTTTTTTTGAGATATGATAGTTATCCTGATTGTACTTTATATTTGTCTTATACTTTTTAATCTTTTTTTTTCTTAACTTTTTTTATACTTCTTTCCATATTCATAGCATTATCAAAGACCAACTATCACCCATTCTAAAGCTCACATCCACTACAATGTGTCATCTAAAACTCTCGACCAAAATATGTAAGACTAAGACCTAGTCTTGCTCTCTTCGCCTCAACACCTTTATAAATTTCATCAAATATAATCATCTACAACAAATCATTAGCTCACACCTTAAACTAACTGCTCATATTTATTTCTAGCCCTTTATTTTGCCTAAAATCTATTTCCTAAAGAGATTTTTCAAATCACAATAAATTAGCTGACTTAAAATGAAAGTTTAACTAAAAGACTATACTAAAAATCTTGACCTTTAACCAAATATTTTAGATCCCATATTTAAACACTAATGTAAAGATTCATGTTTAATCTCACCAAAAGATCACTCACCACAATTAATTACTCTCAGCATATTATATTTTTTTATCTTTTTTTCTCAAGATCTCCAAGTTGTGGAGAGAATTGAGGGCGAATGATCACAGAGTTAGAGAGAGAGAGAGAGAAATTTAAATAATAGAAGTTTATATTTTTCATCACTATCCAAAAATGTGTAAATTTAATCCGATAAACTCCTCAAACTTGGTCCTATTTTTCACCTCAATTGTTATCTCTACATTATTATTTTTTCAAACTATTATGAAAGGTAGCCTTTCATTGTCATTTTAGTTATTTATATAAATAATAAGCATGATTAGCTTTAAAACATGTGAATTTTTTTTAAACACCAGTGATTTAATACTTTTATGAGGAGCCCCACCAACCAAAAGTTACTCATCACAACTAAGATTTATGGGCATGATTCCCAAACATGTGCAAATTAAACATTAATCTAACTAAAAATATGTTACACGTGCCAAAATATAACTTTCAACCAACCTTAGTTGAATGATATGCATAGTTCATATATAATAAAATATCCAATTATAACTAGGCTCTCATTTGACTCAATGCAATGCCCCCTATTAGCCTTGTAGTGGAATTTGGGTCCCTTATTCAAAATTGGCTGTCACGTTTTACCAATTCTATTCAAAATATTATTAGGATATATATCTTTGTGATGGCTTTGACCTACAAACATTATAATCTCATCTCCTCCAACTATCAGAGGATAGATCTTTATAATCCTCGTGTTTTTTTTTATGAAGAAGCCATTGCCTATTATTACTTCTTTACTATTTATGTATCTATGTGTAGAATTTATTTGTAAAATATTAATATGATAAATTGACATTCTACTGTCAAAAATATTGTAGTAACATAAATGCAAAATTATGTTTTCACTAAATAAATAAATATAAAAATATAAAATATCATTACATTACATATATATATATATATATATTCTTACATTATTCATACTGCATGGGTCGCATAAGTCGTCAATTCTCATGCACAAATCAAAGCGCAATTTTATTCAATAGAAACATGTCATATTTGTTTAGCAACTTCTTTTCCACTTATCCTGCAATTCAAACGAATCTCCACAGTGCTTTTACTGAGGGGAGAAATAGCTCCCATCTTCACCACTACCGCAACAAAATGGTTAAAGAAGAGATCCCATATATTAATTATCTCCTGATCTGAATGCAAGAGACTGCAGAAGCCGAGCAAGTTCTGGCAGTAAAAAAGCTTAAATAATTTTTATTTGGATGAGAAGACTATACAAGTTTTTATTCAATTGTTTTAAACCTGTTTTTTAAAATTTAAATTTAAATTATAATTAGTATGGGAAAGGTTTTGCGTTGAACGTCGAAGAGAGCTGGGCTTTGAGCCTTTGGCGGAGCAAGGAATTAGGGATAATAAGATGGTATTAATGGAGACCATGGAAGCCATGGCTGCTTTCTTTCCGGGCCGACGATTGCTTACATGTTTGCATGGTGTTATCAAATTGAATGATATATATATATATATATACTGACGATTTTTTTATGGATAAAATATTAGTAATATACTTTTATATAACAAGAATACAATAAAAAAATTTGTATAATTCAATAATTATCTCATGCTAAAAAATAAATGTGATGTTATTTTATAAAACAAAAAATATCATGTTATTATTATAAAATAATTAGTAATATTTATTTTAATTTTTAATTTGAAAAGTTAAAATAGAATCAAATATATAATATAAAATTTGATAATAGTTGATCTTAAATTTATTAAATTAATTTTAACTGATTGAATACATGAATAATTATTCAGAATTTATATTATTTTCACTTAGATATAAATTTAATAATTTAAAAATTAATATTAAAGAAAATTTTGATCAAGAATATCATTAGAAATTTTTTTATAATCTTCTTAACAGAGTAAAAAAATTTAATGAGTGAGAGTTTGATTGAATGGTCAAATCTTAAAGGTGCTGCCGCCGCGTTATCTCATAATGGGCTCAACGTACACCGTTAACTAATAGGGATTATTTTAAAATAGTATAACTTTAATTATTTATTTAGGCATCAAAATTTTATTTATGAACATGATAGTCGTCAACGGACGACTGGCGAGATTACGTTTGATGATATATAACAATCCTTTTCGGCGGGGTAAGAGAGAGAGAGAAACAGCGGGAGAGAGAGAGAAACGGCAGAGAGAAGAGAGAGAGACAGAGAGAGAAAGAGACAGAGATAGGGAGATTTTTTTTAATTTTTTTAAATAATATAATTATTTAAAGTATATAATTTAAAATATTTTTTATAAAATATTTAATAACTAAATATTTATATATTTAATTATTAATTTATTTATTTATATATATAATTAAATATATAATTTAAAAATATTTTAATTATATATATAAATTTATAAATTTATTTAATATTTTTTTATTAATTAATATAATTATGTATAATATATATTTTTTATTAATTTTTGTTAATATATAATATAAAATTTATAATATATATATATATAAATAACTAAATAAATTTATAAATATATATATATATAAATAACTAAATAAATTTATAAATATATATATATATATATATATATATATATATATATATATATAAAATTACTTTATTTATATAGTTTATAAAATATTTATAAAATTTATTCTTTTTTTATTTATTTATTTATATATTTTAAAAATTTTATATTATATATTAACAAAAATAAAATATATATTATACATAATTATATTAATTAATAAAATATTAAATAAATTTATAAATTTATATATATAATTAAAATATTTTAAATTATATATTTAATTATATATAAATAAATAAATTAATAATTAAATATATAAATATTTAGTTATTAAATATTTTATAAAAAATATTTTTAAATTATATACTTTAAATAATTATATTATTTAAAAAATTAAAAAAAATCTCTATCTCTCTTTCTCTCTCTATATCTGTCTCTCTCTCTCTCTCCTCTCTCTCAAGTTAAAACAAAAGGTGATGTCGTCCGTCAAACGGGCTGGCGCATAAATAGTCCGTTTGACGACGATATTAAATAAAACAATATAAATTTAATTATGTTAATATTTTTAAAAATAATCCCTAACTAATAGGCGATGGAGCATTGTGGGGTACTGTGGATGACTTGAGAGGTCAATTGTCCAACGAGTTAAACGTGGAACTCTTGTGGAACATGATTGTGCTCGCCAGCTAGAGCACATGAGAGCAAATTAGAGAAAATTATTTTGAGGTGATTATATTTTATATTTTTTACTTAATGATATAAATATAAATTTTAAGATATAAAAAAATATGTATATAAATTAATGTGATTAGCTGTGATTTATATAATATTAACATGGTATAGTATCAAAATTTTTACAATCAATGACACTGAAAAATTGGGTTGGGTTAGATAATTTTGGGTGAGTTAGTTAAACAAATTATCGTTTGATATATTTGAATTAGGAAAGTTGACCCTCCTTTATTGACGATTTTGACACTATTCTCAAATTGATCGATTTTAAGAACTCAAATTTGATTGATTTCTTTTTTGACTTAAAATACATATATATTTATCATTCGGGTGTCGGGTCAATTTTCGTTTAATAAATGGTTTGGGTTCAACCCATTGGGTTGGTCAATTTTAAAATCAAATCGTTCTTTGAAATTGACACCTAGTATGGTGTACACCATTTCAATTTTTTTTTAAAAAAATTTTTGTTAGTGAGGAGAGTACCTTAATATGTAAGCTTGGAATGCAATAAATTTTTTTAGCGGAATTTACATATATACCACACAATTCTTATGTATTTACATATGAGATACCTAAACTTTAATTTTTATATATATAACATCGTAATATTTAACATCACATCAAAAATATCATATTCATTCATGTTGCATGCTAGAAAACCAGTTGTGGTGGAGTGAAAGTTTATGCCTTAGCTTTGTTGTGAATTGACATAAGCAATTATTTAAAGAGTGAACGAAAACTCATTTTACGTAAAATCTCGAACGAGGGAAAATCACTAGGTAAAAGCTTCCTATATTTATTTTTGGAATACAACTTTTCGATAAGATTACAATTGTATATGGGAAGGGTTGACAATGAATCCCAAAATCGAGCGACAACAACCATATAGTCCGCGTTAGTTTATATGATTCAGTGGTAGTAGATGATGGTAGTGATGAGGAACACCAACCGGCGATGAAGTCGTCATGATGACCAAACGAAGATGGTGGCGAGGATCGGCAGCGGTGGACGATGGTAGTCGGCGATAGCCGGCGTCGGTGGTGATGTGATAATGAAGATGGTTGGCAGCCATGACCAGCGGCGAGGCGGCCGTAGTGGTGTGGTAATGAGGCGACGAGGAGATTGGCCCGGAAAGGATTAGCGGTGGCGGCAGCAAAGCGGATGGCGATGGTAACCAGCGGGGATGGTGGTGAGTCAAAGTGACGATTATGCTGGAGAATTTTCAAAGAGCTCTATCCTCTCTCTTGCTTGGCTTCCTCTCATATGAGGAATGTGGGGCTATTTATAGATTGGAGGAGTGGCGTCTCTATAAATAAATAGAAAATCGAACCACTTCTCTCCATCGGACGACTCAAAATGATTTATTTAATAATTCGATGTATTTTAAGTATTTGAATGCTCAAATGAATTCAGAATTATGAGATCTTGGGCTAGTTAAATCTGGCTTGTCGAGACGCTCAATTTGACTATAAACACTCTATGTTTGAGAGCTATTTAGGGATTTAACTGATATCCCAAAGTTTCCAACGATATCTTAAGTGCTTGATCTCATAGTTTTATGAGGATCAACTTGCTTTTGACATCAAGATTCGTGCTTGATTAGAATTTTCATGTCAGTTTCCTCCAATTTTGGATGACATTATCTAATTTATCTAATTCATCCAAAAATATCAGAAATTTTTTTATTAAATGTCATAATGAGTAGAAGGGTTTTTTTTAAATAAATGTCATAATGAAGAGATGATTTTTTTTTTCTAATTAAATTTCATAATGAAGAGAGGGTTTTTTTTTAATTAAATATCATAATGAATTGTGGGTTTTTTTAATTAAATGTCATAATCAATAGAGGGTTTTTTAAGCTAAATGTCATAATGAAGAGAGGGGTTTTTTTTTAAAATATATTCTCTCTTTTCCCCCTATAGTGGATCTATAAAAATCACCTTATAGTTAGTAAGACACAACTCTCATATGCTCTAATATTCCTCTTCTTCTTGAGAGGTGGTTGGGCGATCAAGGCGTAGTTCATCTGGAGAGGTTTTCCCTCGAAAATCAACTTATCGGGCAGAGGGTTGAGGAGATCAAGGCTAGTTATGCGAGGCTCCAGTTTTCCTCGAAGAGGCATCAACTACTTGTCATCGAGGTTGGGGATCAAGGCCCGTAGTTCATATGGCGTGGCTCGGTTTCCTTGAAGAGGCGTTGAGCCCGCTTGTGACCGGCCGGGTTGAGGCGATCAAGGCCATAGTTCATCTGGCGAGGCTCTAGTTTTCCCTCGAAAGAGGCATCAAGCGTTAGGAAGCGGTTCGAGGCAATCAAGGCCCATAGTTCTGTGAGGCTCGATTTTCCCTCGAAAGAGTTATCCTTGGGACCCGAGAGTTTGGGTGATCAGGCCCGTAGTTTATCTGGCGAGGATTTTCCCTCGAAAGAGGCATCAACTATGTGTGCCGGGTTGATTAAGGCCCGTAGTTTATCTGGCGAGGCTCAGTTTTTCTCGAAAGAGCATCAATCGTCGGACCTGAGTTGGGCGATCAAGTAGTTCATCTGGACTTCGGTTTCCCTCGAAAGAGCATTGGCCTTCGGATGGGTTTGGAAGCGTCATCAGCGAAAATATGAAGATGGTTGCGAGGATCAAATGATGGTGGCGATAGTTTATTGGCGGCGGTATGATGTCGCGAAATACCAACGATTATAACCAACGGATATATGAAAAGCGGTAGCAAACAAATTGATGATGTGACCAGCAACGATGGTAATAGTGGCCAGCGATAGTAGTTGGTGGCCAGCAGTGTTGCGGTAATCAGCGATAGTAGTTGGCCAGCGAGGTTTCAGCGCTCGCTGGAAATCTGTCAGCGAGATGACAATATGATATTAGTGACCAGGAGATGGCCGATGAATCAAGCAATGCCGCGATAAATGTGAGTAGCCAGCATTACCGATAGTTGCAGTGACTACGCAAATAGTTATTGGCGCAAAGTGGTGCAAGCCTTGGCAATAATCAGCAGTGGCAGCAACGTATCAGCGAGATGTGCAACGGTGAGTAACCATTTTCCGATGTAGTGTTAGCGGATCCAGAGTGGTTAACCGAAGATTGCAAAAGAGCGTAGTATCAGTAATCATGGAGATAATCAGCGATAATGTGTGATTACCGGAGATTATATGATAGTGTGATAGATGACAATAGATAATCGTGTGACCAGCGATAGTAGTTGGCAGCAGAGTGGTTAGCAACGTGATAATAGTTAACAGTGGCTTCCAGCGTTAGTTTATCAGCGGGGATGAGCGATGGTGGGCGGTATATGCGATGAGTGGCGCGATGTGATTTTGACTATCGAGGTTATTTTGTGATTGTGACTTCGATGAACTAACTTGTAAGAATTTAATTGAATCATGAGGATCTTTGGCTATCAGGTTGTTTGAGAGTGTTACTTGACAAGCGTTAACTGCACGGAAGAGGTTGAATTGAATCCGTGAGATCGACCCATCGAGTTGTTTGTTAGATGGCGTTAACTATGGAAGAGGTCAAATTGAATTTTGAGCTTTTAATGTCGAGGTTGTTTGTCGATTACGATGGCGTCTTGTATGGAAGAGGTTGAATTGAATCCACGAGAATTTTTGACTATCAGGTTGTTTTGTATCTTTGCTTTCGATGGCGTTACTCTGGGAGGTTGAATTGAATTGTTAGGATTTTTATTACAGGTTGTTTGTTAGAGTGTTATCCGATGATGTTAACCTGTGTGGAAGAGGCCATAGAAAGTCCATCAAGGACCTTTTAACTATCTGGTTGTTTGTCGAGTATTTCGATGGCGTTAACTATGTAAGAATTTGAATGGAATCTGGATCTTTGACTATCCATTGTTTATCGAGTGTTTTCATGGCGTTAATCACTCGGAAGAGGTTGAATTAGATCGTGAGGATCTTTGACTCATCCGAGATTGTTTGTCAGAGTATTACCCGATGACGTTAACCTGTGTGGAAGAGGCCGTAGGAAGTCCACCAAGAATCTTTTGACCTATCCTAGGTTATTTGTCAAAGTTTTTGCTCGATGACGTTAATCTGTATGGAAGAGGTTGAATCAAAACATCCATTTATGATTGTAGCCAAAGTTGCTCCTTAACCTTGGTCTCGTTTTTCGATTAGTATGATTGGAAAATCATAATTTGTAAAGTTATATCTCTTCTCAATGTTGAAATATCCTCCAACTTTGACTTGTTTCTTGGGATGGTAATCGATTAGATGCTTACCATATTAACATGGGCAATCTTCTGAGATTAAGAGTTGCCCCCCAGTTTTCAACAAAGTTGAAGGATCGAAGTTTGATGAATCTTCATTCTTCTTATGTGCTCCTTAAAAGCTTGAAATGCTTCACCTCGCTAGTGGTTTTAATCTTATTGGGAAACTTGGTCGCCATACAAGATGAAATAATATGAATCATTTCCACGGTGTCATTGCATGCTAGAAAACCAGTTGTGGTAGAGTGAAAATTTATGCCTTAGCCTTGTTGTTAAATCCAGCACATAAACAGGTATTTAAAAAGTGAACAAGAAAACTCCAGAATTTTTATGTGGAAAACCTCAAAACGAGGGAAAAAAAACGGTCAGCCCAAAGCTTTCACTATATTTTTTTGGAGTACAATTTTTCCGATAATGGGATTACAAAAGTGTATATGAGAAGAGGCAATGGGAATCCCAAATCAGGACAACAACAACTATATAATCCGCGTTGATTTATGCTGATTCTAGTGGTAGCGGTGATGGTGATAGTGAATAATGAGGAGCAGATCCATAACGATGAAGGTCATCATGATGGAGATCGACGAAGATGGCCGGTGGTGACCGACGATGGTAGTCGGTGGCGATGATCGGCGTCGGTGGTCGGCGATGATGACCAGCGACGATGGTTGACGACGATGACCAGACGAGGCGGAGTATGGTGCGAGTGATGATCGGCGGCGGATGATGGCAAAAGAGATGGCCGTGGTAGCCTGGCGGTGGTTGGTAACCGAGGGATGGTGGTGGCCGTTGAGTGGTAACACGATGCATGGAGGATTTTAAGCTTTAGAGCTCTATCCTTTCTCTTGCTTGGCCTCCTCTCATATGAGGAATGATGGGCTATTTATAGATTGGAGGTAGCGTCTCTATAAATAAATGGAAAATCTGAACCACTCCTCTCCATCGGACGGCTCAAAATGATTCCTTTAATCATTTGATGTATTTTAAGTATTTGAATGCTCAAATGAAGTCAGAATTATGAGATCTTGGGCTTGTTAGATCCGGCTTGTCGAGACGCTCGATTTGACTATAAACACTCCATGTTTGAGAGCTATTTAGGGATTTAACTGATATCCCAAAGTTTCCAACGATATCTTAAGTGCTTGATCTCGACTAGTTTCAACTGAGGATCAACTTGCTTTTGACATTAAGATTCATGTCTAGTAGAATGTTAAGTATCATATCAATTCAATTTTTAAAAGTGAAATACACTTTTTTAATTGTGGGAAAGTGTTAGATAAGTAAATATCTAATACTTTTTTAGGTATAAGATGCGTAAATGCATAAGAATATGTGGTATGTATGTAAATCTTTATTTTTTTTATTGTGTTGTGAAGAAGAAAAAATTGAATCAAAATATCTCAATTTAAATTTAGTTAAAATATTTTATAATTATTTAATTTATTTTGAGATTAGTATAATATGAATTTTAATTTATTAAGAAATTAATTTGAAAACCAATTAAAATTTGTATATATCTTCTTTTTGTCTAGTGATTTTTTTAATTATTTCCTCACCATGTCCAACTCAACTTACATCATTAAGTTGTTATATATTATGAGTTTAAATTATATATATATATATATATATATATATATATATATATATATATATATATATATATATATATATATATATATATATATATATATATATATATCCATCATGAGGCCGTTTCGTTCAAAATTCGAATGGGTCAATTTCGGTTCAAAATCGCGTGCATCTTCACATAGACTCATCCAAATTGAGCACGAATAGTCTTATTTAATAGGTTTTGATATTTTGACACTAACAATGTAATCAATTTCATGAATGGAGATCATTTAGGCATCGCGACTTTTTTACCTCGATCGCGTAATGCATCGGTCTCTCTTCGATTCGTCGTCAGTTATGCGGATGCCTATTCTATTAATTCGACATTACGATGTGACAAAGTTCATTTATTGATCAAAGGTTTTTTTGACTCATTTCATCGATGTTTGTATATTTCAGCCTCGATTTATGTGCTATCACTTTCAATCATTTGACATTTGCACAAACTCATCCAAATTGAGTGTGGATAGTCTCATTTGGTAGTTTTTGATGTTTCAAAGCTAACGACATGCTCAATTTCATGAACAGAGGATGTTCAAACATCGCCATAGCTTTTTGACTCCAATATGCACGTTTGTACATCAATAGCTCGATCGCTTAATTGATTGATCGTTAGATTACACAATATTTATATTCTGATCAGCTTAGATGTTCTAACCATGATGGCGAAGTTCATTCATCAATCGGAGATCGTTTTGACCTTTTTGGTGTCCAGTGCACTTTGAGCCCCGATTTGTGCACTGTCACTTCCGATGTCCGCCGAGTTTGACTTGTGTGCTTGACTCGACTTATGACACATATATGGAGGTCAATAAATGCCCCCCAATAAATGTGATTCATGTATGGAGTGAGTCATATTTGTTGAAAGTTGATTGACCTTTTGGGCTGACCATGGATCTTGAATAACTTCAGCTTCAATTTTATTGGGTTCGCTGAAGATCCTCTTCCACCATCTACTCTTTGGTTCAGTAGATTCACTGAAAATCCCTTGCTTTTGTGTCTTTATAGATTTAGGTTTCCCTCGACCCTAGCTTCATGCTTGATCGTGTTTGATGGAGGAATTGGTTTGTTTGCTTTAAGATTTGAAGTTCCTTTTGTCCTAGTTTTAAGCTTGACAGACTTGATGAAGGATTGACCTGATTTGTCTATATTGACTTGTTAGGAAGTGTATGTATGTCCTAAGTCCTATGTTTGCTACTTTGATGGACTTGTTGAAGGGTGCATATAATTAACCCTGCCTTTCGGTTCATATTAGGTTAATGTGTGCTTGAATAGACTAGATAACAATGAAAATCTTTTAGTTCGACCACTGCCTTTGGGTGAACTATAGAATCGCTTCCTCGGTTCTGTATTTTCTGCTTTTGCAGACTTGATGAGGGAATTGGCTTTAATTTATGCTTTGTGCTTGATTAAATCATTTGAAAAGAGATTTGAATATCACATTGCAAGCAATATATAGATTGATTTGCTCTAATTGAGGGTTTTCTCAGTTGTCGATCGAATGGAAAGATCTCTTGAATTTTGGTTGCTTGTAGTCACTAAGGTGGATTTGGTTTGAGATTGAACAATTATCATCATTGGACTGACGAGCAGTGGCTTTTTCACTATAGCCTTCTTGCGGCTTATTGAGTGAGGAGAGTGTCAACAACTCGGCCATTTATTGTCTTGTGGAGTATGTCCTTTAGAACCTACTAGTCTTCAACAACTGATGGCTTGTCGGTTTGTCATCGACTAATGAGCAGGGGTTCTTTCACTCGGTCTTTTCTTACGCTTGTTGAGTGAGGAGAGTGTCGAACTTCGGTCACTTTGTGGGTTATTGACCTTTAGAACCCATTTGAGTCCTAGACTTGAATGTGTAGAGGTTTAAAACTATTTTTAGATAATCTTATACTTTAAAAGGATCATTTTAATAGATAGATGCATAAGAAAAAACCCTAAGCCCTAAACTAAAACTTGAACCCTAGACTTAAAACCTAAACCCTAAACCCTAAACCCTAAAACCTAAACTAAAACTAATCCACAAACCACTAAACCTTAAAACCCAAAAAATCAGCCATAAAACCTAAACTAAACCCTAAACCCCAAACTCTAAACCTTAAACCCTAAACCCTGATTAACCCTAAACCTAAACCTAAACCATAAACTAAAAGCTAAAAAACCTAAACCTAAACTAAATAAAACTTAAAAATAAAATAAATAAAAAACCTAAACCAAAATAAAATAAAAAATAAAAGGAAATAAAAAATAAAATAAAAAACTAAACTAAAACCTAAACCTAATCCTTAACCTAATCCTAAAAAAATAAAATAAAAAATAAGAACTAAATTGAGAGTTCTTCTAACTCGATCTTTGGAATTTGATGAATCTTGGGAGACAAACTTTTGATATTTATGGTTCTCTTTTCATGAGTAGAAATATATTCTTTTGGTTTGCAAGAGCCTGCAACTTTGATCATAATAATTATAGATATATTTAAAGATCTCAGCATAAATCTCGATGTCAACTTGAATATATGCAAGAAGACCTCTTGTTTAGCAGGAGAGGGTTGAACAACCTTGATCATTAAGAAAAATGTTCCTATTTAGAGGGGATTTAGTTAGTTCAAAATATACCATAAGGCTTGATCTTCTTTAATATAAATAAACTAACAAACCATCATGTATATTTATCTCGAGGATCTCGCTTGAAGCATGGTGTCGACTTAGATAAATATATAAAAATGCTCCTATTTAATAGGGGGGATTCAGAGTAACTTTTGAGAGAATTTGGAATGTCATTGGTAATGTGCTTTGTGCTTTCAAACTTGTTGAAGACTTCCTCTTGAGAGTTTGAAATTTGTATTTTTCTCTTGTCCTGACTTTGCGGCTTGGTGGACTTAATATAATTGATGATTTTTTGGCGAGATGAGAATATCTTCGGTCTTATGCTTTGTCTTTGGGACTTGTTGAAGACTCAATCTCAAATTAAACTTTTCCTCTCTATCAGCTTTGCCAGTGATGGAGTTGATGACTTGTTTGGCGAGATGAGAACATCTTGATCCTATGCTTTGTGCTTTGTGAGACTTGTTGAAAACACCATCTGATTCATATCTTGTATTTCCTTTTATACTAGCTTCTGCCTTGGATTTGATGGAGGAAAGTATTATTATCTTGAAGACTTGTTAAGTGATACGAAATTACCTTTTGCCCCAACTTTATGCTTTTGTGGGCTTTTAGAAGGATATCTACCGATGACCTAGCCCTCAGAGCTTGTGTTGGATCAATGGAGAAGAGTCATCAGTCCTATGCTTTATACATAATGGACATATTGATGACATGACTCCCTTAGTTCAACCTTTAGCTTTGTACGAACACTGGGATGACTTTCTTCGATCTTTTGCTTTCTGCTTGTTTGGACTTGCTGAAGAAGAATTTCATTCAGTCTTTGCTACCTTAGACTTGTTAAATGAGTGTTAAGATTTCACATTTTTGTTGATACCAAACCAAACAATGCCTTCTTGAGTGAGGATATTTTTCTTGTTGGATTTTGAAAAATGACCTTATGACTATTTGGGTTGACCTCCCAGTCTAGGCCACTTGAACTCACCAAGTTTAAGAAATTTGGAGATTTAGATGCTCATATCTTTGAACTAATGAAGTAGTAAGATCTCTTACTGCAATCTTTATGGCATGTTGAGTAAGCAGACCTGTCAGTGACTCGATCATATTTGGGCATGTTGAGTCTGACCTTATGCACTCACTTGAGTCTTGGACTTAAGCAACTGATAGAGGATTTTATCATCATAAAAGATGGAGGATCTCTTATTACCTTTGTGGCATGTTGACTAAGAATATCTGCCTACTCGCCATATTTGCGTATTGAGTCGACCTTGCACCAACTCAAGCCTTAGATTTGATGCATGGAGTGATGATGTGTCTCCAACTTGATTTGTTGCAAAACTTGAAAATTTCTTCTTTTGGTAAATAAGACTTTGAGACTTTAGAACTTGAATATATAATTTGAACATGTATATGAGAATCGGGCCTTAGATGTATCAATAATACAAAGAGGCCCCCTGTCTTATAGGAAAAGCCTAATATTTTGCTATAAAATTTTAAAAATGCCCCTATATAATAGTGAGATTTCTATTTTATTTCGGAAATATATTCTTGTATCACAAAAGAATTTTCATGTAAAACTTATGAAAGCTTTAAGTACAATATTCATCTGATTATACTTTCATGTATAATGCTTCTTTAGATATCAACCATTGATTGACGACATTGCCCTTTCATTTGAAATCAATGAGTTGATATGCACGATCACTGGATGACTCTCCAAGGTGTCGACCATCAAAAATTTCATCACGTATGACCATTTTCTTAGGTACCATTATTGACAAGTTTTATTTATGGCGGATCTCTGGGAGTACGGTCTAGATGTCACACCACTGTCTTTCATTAAGATAGCTTCACTTCAAGGCTTTGGCCTCCAATTTGCTTACCTTTTTATCGAGACCTTTCGACTGTGGATTCTTGGATCTATGATCTAAGTGTCGCGCCTCGATGCTCACCGTGCGAGACTTGAATTGGTTGACATCTTGTTGGGGTTGTAGAAGAATGTCTCCTTAGAGGAGCAGCTCTAACCCCCCTTATAATATGCCCTTGATATTTTCTTTTCATCAGTCATTTCTATTTAACAACTTTGAGGACAGTACTCCCACAGAATAATTTTTGGGTTCCTCCACTCAAATTTCTTATGAGTTGAAACACTCGCTTCTAGTTCCACAGCTGGTTGTATAATTTTCTACTCAAGTAATGGTTATTGAGTACACAGTTCAACATTTCTCTTTCTCTGTTGTCTCTAAGTTAGCTTGCTTCCAAATGAAGAAGCTTCTGCATCGCTACTTTTTCTGGAGGCTTCGACCTCTATATTTATTTATTTTTCTACCAGGATCTTTCGGTAATGGGTTTCCAAATATGCAGTTCAGGTGTCACGCTGCCGATGTTCACCGTGTAGGAATTGCTTAGGGCGGTCTTGAGCTCTTACTTCCACTAATGGTAGCTTCTATAGTTGAGCATTGTCAGCTTCTCTAGTAAATGACCTTTGATATTTTTTATTTATAAGACCTTTCTTTTACAACCTTTAGGACTTTATGTACTCGAGTAGACAGAGTTTCAAGTTGTTTCTTCCGACAGGTTAGAGCTAACTATTGTTGAGCACAGAAAGACTATTTAATATCATCAGTAGAACTATTCCTTTTCACTTATTTCAAATTTTTAAACTCGTTGTGAGTGGGAAGACTCGCTTCTAGCATCAAGTCGATGGTTAGTGATTTAAAGCAGTCTTGAGCTTATAGTTTAGCATTTCTTTCCCTTCTTTGCCTTTTACTCAATTTTTTTCTAGAAGATGATACTTCACATCATGCCTTCCTAGTGTGAAAGGTTCAACTAGCAAAGTAGTTGCATTCATAGGTATGACTGAAACTTTCTACCCAGTGATGATTCATTTCATGATTAACGCCTCAGATAACCCAATCTTTCAAAAATAAAGGCTCACTTTTGAGGAACCTTAGTAGCAGTAGTGCCCATTCCAGTTGTCCTCCTCCCCTGCACAAGTTGGTGTGTGTACGAGTGCTTCAAGTAGAGGATTACTTGCAGCAGTGATAATTGGGAAGTCTACACTACTAAATTGAATAGTAGCTCCAGTATCTCCAGTATTGATTACATCATTAGCCAGACAGATATTGGGCCTACGACCTAATTGCATAATGAACAGTGTGCTCTAAAGATTCATTAATATTGTGAGCAAACAAATTAGTCAAAAGGACATGATTGGATTAGATTTAATTTCATTGAAAATTGATTTTTTTTATTTCAAATTTTTTATACTCTATTATTACTATAGCTTAGATTCAACTAACCAAATATGGAAAGAGAAACCTCTCCCCAACGGAGTCGCCATAAATTTGTGGGCTCCAAAAATTCACCGACCTCTCGATGAAGAGAGTAGATTAATGTGTCGACAAAATTTTTAGAAGGAAGATGGAATAGTAGATAAGACACTACCCAGAGATTTTTCCCTCATTTTGCGAAGACTTTAGATCCATTCGGGTTTCTATAGTAAGCACACCTAGTTAATTACCCCTCTCAATCGAGCACTTTTGATTAAGGTGGTGATGAATCATTAAATAATGAGTATATAATAGTGAATTCATCCTTCATCTAATCTTTTCAGAGAGAAAAGAAATAAATGAAGAACAAAAATAATTTGATAACACTTCTTGTGTTAGGCACCACGTAGATCCACAGATGTTCTTATTAGGGTGATCGGGTATGGCATTGAGGAATGATGTACTATCTCGAGAGACAGAAGTCATCATCCTACAAATGGACCTAATCACCTTAATAAGGACTCTAAAACTATGGATCTTGGAATGTACAGAGATTCTTCCTACTTTACATGAAAAGTAAAAGCGGTTTGTTTTATTCATTTAATTCCTACAAGGGCAAGCCCTCATAATTAATTACATCCAAGGAATGATATTCCTCAAGAATACTCTCGATTAAGGTAAATGATCATTGTCTCCAAGGATTTCAATAGGTAGGACTATCAATCGTTTAGTTTATTTTTAGAGAATCAAGTGGTATCGATCAAGAGGAGGGAGTTCTTATCGAAGCCAAATGAAGATAAGCAGGAGATGCTTAGAATACTAGGAAGCCGAGTAAGCATCCCAAACTATCCTATGATTGGGCTTTATATTTTTGAAATTGAATTTATTTGTTTGAGTTGAATTTTTATTAGAAATATAGGGCTTATAATTTTATAATAAAAGGTTATGGAAAAGCATAAGAGATGAGGATTTATGCTTATGACCCGCAAAAGAAAAAAGCAACCTCGAAACCTAAATCTAGCGAGCTTTGGTGAGGGCTAAGGCACGACCTAAATTTAAGGCAAAAAATGGGTATTTGGTTTGCCTCCACAAGATATGGCAAATCACCTGACTGTTGGAGTTACAATCGCCTGGGGGTGGCCGCCAACTAACTTCTCCTACGATTTTAAAATATGTAAGCAAGTCATATGTTTATGCAAGATAGCAAGGTTTTCATTTATTAGAAAAGTAACTAAGTCCTTAAACACACTCCTTAAAGAGACTAGATAATGTAAGGGCATGCTTTAATAACTTAAATGTAATGCAAAATTTTCATATATTTTATTTTTATTTTGGACAATCATTTGACTCAGGCTATAGGATTCATATGCCTAATGCATGAGAAATTAGATTATAGGCCAAAATCAGCAAGATGAGGGAGGTGTGTTTCCACCATGGCTCTCATATGTCAAGCCAAGTTCTCTAGCGAAGGTGGAAGCTCTCCAATCAAGAGTGAAATAATATGCTTTTTATGCATGATGTCAAAAAAAAGTACACATCTTGCTAAGAGGTTGCTAATTCTTTTATCTTGATTTATAGCCTAAGCTTTAGGAGAGGTTATGAGTTATTTACTTTTAGTTTGAATTGAATAGTTGGGCATAAAATTTATTTTCCTAAGAGCCTAAACCACATCCAGGCCCTTCATCAATCAATGAAGAAACTAGGAAAAGATGTCATCTAAATGTGCAAGTTAAATAAACATCAACCAATTTATAAAACTAACACAAAAGGATAAGAGGCCATTTATGGTCGGGCTCCACCGCACAAACCCAAAAATAAATTGGGTAGCCGAGCTCTACCCTTATACAACCCATATTACAAATGAATTAAATACAATCAAGCAAGGAATTCATTATTATAGGGGTCTTCATTCTTCATTCTTTTTTCTTCTTTCTCCATTTGGTTCTTTTGGTTGCTTCTTTTGGATGGTTGGAATGTGGATGCTCCAAAGGCTTCACATGGTACATAAGATATGATCTTATAACCAATGCTCATCCTAATACCCCATAACAATCATTCCAAAATCCTAATTGCAAAATTACTTGAAAAAGAAAAGTAAATTTAACTAAAACCTATAAAATAGAGATTAACTAAACAAACTAAACAATCCCAAGCATGTATAAGCATGAATTGGACTTAGCACCCCACACATGGGTAACTAAGTCTACCTGGCCTATTGGATTATGCTTAGGGGTAGAAGCACCTGTACAACAAAAAATAGGTTTATATTTTTATTACAACGCCCCTAAAACACAATCCTCTGCAGAAGACAATGATTAGACTAAATCATCATACCATTCATTCTACACACACACACCCTAACATCTAGAATAAAATAATACATCACAAAACAAAAGTAAACATCAAAGCATGCACCGCCCTAACCTAAAGCTAGAAGTACTGACTTAGCCTAATGTGTGTGTGTCATTTAAGGTTTGTGTAGTATGCTTAGCTATGGCTTTAGGGTTTATATTTCCTAAGTATGAAAATATTCAACTTAAAGGATGGTTTCAATTTAAGTTGTTTAGTTATTTGTTTGATTTTATTTTATATTTTGAATTGGTTTAAGTGAATCCTACGATTAATTACTAAGTTATAAAGAGATGGAAAAGAGAAGAGAACTTCTCTTTCCTTGCCTTCCTTAAGTAATTTCTAAAGTAGATTCATCTTTAATTTTGTTTAGTGAATATTTTATTATGTGTTTTAATTAATCCTAAGTTTATATGAACTCTAAACAAACCTATTCAAAAAGAAAGATATTTTAAGATTAAGTAAAGTAAATTAATATCACAAAATACACATCACTTCATTTCTTTTCCAACATATATAACATGCATATGGATGGATCCTAAGCATATTTATACATAGAAATGAGAATATTTAGCACACTTTATGATGAATGCTAAGTGAGTTACTTAAGAAAATTTGGATGCTTTATGATGCATGATTTCATTAAGTGGAAAAGAGATTCTTTTATCCATTTTAATATGCATTTATATGAAGAAAAAGTGAGTACATGTCATTATTATTACTAGGGTGTAAGGTACAAGACATTTACTTAAGCCTCAATCCTGATTTTCAGACTAATATACCACTTTCCTTAAATACATATGCATACAAAAGAAATAAATGGAGAAAGAAAATGCAAAGTTTTATGTTTATATGTTTGATTTGTTTATGTAATTTATATGTGTAAGTGTGGATGTCCTTCTTAAGTGATAACATGGAAGAGGATAAGAGTAGATTTTAAATTAGTGTTATTCTCTTTTAAAAGAACTATACACTTTGCAAATCTTATGCATATCGATGTTAAGAGAACAAAAAGGAAGCAAACATAAGATACATTTTATATTCACATGCAAGCTTATAAATAATTATAAGTAGCATACTTTTCAATTTTTTATAATTGATTCATATATTTTGAAAATAATTTTGGATTTAATAGTGATAATAGTCATTCATATTTCTACTTTAGCCAAAATATGCAATTTGACATAGAAGAAATATTTCATTTTCAATTTGATTTTTGAAAAGCATGAATGCATGAAATTCATATGACATACACATTTAGCATGCTAAGAAAGAACTAAAGTGATAAAAGCATGTAAATACATTCACCCTAATTAACTCCTAAAAGCAATCTCATGAAATAAGAAAGTTTAAATCAAATCAAGTTGTTTTTTAAAGAAGGTTTGATTTTATTTTGAGTTTGATTTAATTTGAGAAATGTGAGGTGAGTTTGCTGTTCCTAACCCATTCCCACATGTGTTTGTTATTTTTGTTTAATTTTTAGGTGATTAGATCAATTTTATGCTTTGGTTAGGTTATGGTGTGAATTAAGTATATTAATTATCCCTTACCTACACCACCTTAGCATACTTAATCAAATAATTATGAGCCAATGAGATGACATAAAAATACACAAGAAATTTAAATCAATAATGCACTTAAGGAAGAAAGGTATCTAATGCAATTGGCTTATGATTAAGGATTAATTAAGCTACGGGGTTTAATTTAAGTACTTTCATAACCCCTCTCACACATGTGAGTTGGATTTTGATTTCCTTAAGCTACTTAGGCTGTTGAACACGTAAGCAGTTACCCAAAATGGATTAATTAAGTTCTGTAAGGTTTTAGAATTTTATGAAATTAATTAAGTGGGTAATTAGTGAATTAACCCTTAATTAAATTTAGATTAAGGAAGGATGGGGGTTTAAGGAATAGCTTAAGAAAAATATCCCAAAATTATTCCATAAACCTCATGTTCACTTAAGCAAAGCTTAATTGACTTAATCAAGGGGTTAAACCACTAATTAAACATTTAATTAAACTTAAATATATTAATTAAATCATCAATAAATCCCAAGAAAATTAGGGGAGGTAGAAGTCATCCCACTAATCATACACAAGAAATTTGGAATTAATCAGTGGGGGTAATTAGAGGGTAATTAACAAAATTAATTTCCCAATAAAACCCAAATCCAGAGAAAACCACTATTCAAAATCCATTGAAATTAATTTTATAAAATTCCACATTCAATTATCTATCTAATGCAATTTATTTCATATTTTTCTGATTCTTCTACACTTAAATATGAATATTTGAAGATTTCATGATTAATTAGGTAATTAAAATCCCTAATTATGTGACTAATCCTTATGGCACATGGAGGCGTGCCGCTTTCCATGCGATGAATGACCACTTAAGTTATTACATCATGGCCGGCGCTTGACTTCTCACCGATCAAGATGGGATAAATCATCGTAGTTCTTAAAGTTAAAACATGGGATCTACATGGATTTAATCAAGACCATCATCCATCATGGATGGGCGGTCATGTTCATCCGAGATCATGGGAGATGGCCTATCCATCTTCCATTGCATGATCAAGCTTGAGGTGATTGATACCAAATTCAACCATCAACATGCAAAGGAGATCATATCCAACAGCTAACTTCTCATGAGATAAAACTTCACTTCTCAAAGGACCAAACTATGGCTAAATTGAGTTGATTTAATATACCTCTCGGAGGTGAGGTGATGGTATTCCCTTGAAGTAGCTTCATCTAGTAGAGGCAAAGTCTTGTTGATGGTTTGAGGGTGAGATGGATCTTCTTATAGGCCAAGTCACCCAATCAATTGAGCTCGATCTTGATCAAAGTAGTACCTCCCTGCCTTTGGAGCTTGGGAAAGAGCTTGGGTGAACTTGACTTGATCCTCGAGGTGCTCGATGGAGGAATTGTTGGTTTGAAGTATGAAGTAAGTTGGATTTCAAGTGGAGCTATTTTTATGAAAATTGAGAAAATGGAAATTTAATTTCACTATAGGAAGCTTGGGATCACTTGGCAATGGCTCCTCTAGCTTAAGTTCAATCGAATCGGGCATAATGAAATTCAAGTGAAATTAGGGGGAGTATATCTCCCCCTAGAGCAATCGGACGACTGAGCCTTTTCTTATGTTTTGATCCAATTGACCTATTCAATGGGTTGTTTGAGCTATTTAGAGTGGCATGGCATTGTTTGGCAGGAGGAGGAGTGGGTGAGGTGGCCATGTGCTCAAACAAGGTGGAGGGAGGATTATGTGGCCATTTTCAAGGAGGTGGGATTTTGGGTTTTATTGGGTTTGGACACAAATCCATTGGGTCATGTGCACCATGTCCACTAGTGACCATTTGGTCCACTAAGAGGATGCCAAATATCCATGAAAAGGAGTTGATCAAATTTCATGTGATTTTGATTTTAGGGGTAAAATAGTCATTTGACCTTGATTTTAGTTTGGGTATGTTTGGTATGATTGAAAAATGGGTTGGGCCAAGTTTCAATGAATTTATAGTTGATCTGATATGATTTCACTCATGTTGACCCATTTAGGTCAAAATGGGTCAACCGAGTCAAGTTGACTACTTTGGTCAAATTGGGTCAAACTAAGAGTTGGGTCAAGTTCATATGACTATTTGAAATGTTTTGGTGGTTATGGTTTTTAATCAATTTGATTTATATTTGGTTTTGGTTCAATTGAGTTCATTTGGGTCAAATGGGTCATGTTGACCAATTTGGCCCATTTGACCTATTGGGTTAGGTCATGGGTTGGTTTACATTTAGTTGGTCATATGAAATGGATTGGTATCTTTGTTTCTAATCAATTTTGGTTCAATTTTATTTTGGCTCAATTTGATCTTATATGTCAAGTTGGGTTCATGGTCAATTGGGCGAGGTTGGGTCTAGTTGGCCAATTGTGGCTTTGGTAAAGTTCAACAAGTAATTTAGAATGAACTTCACCCATTATTTTTAATCAATTTGACTTAGATCATGTTTTGACACATTTTGACTTTTTAGGACAAGTGGCCAATTGGGCTAGGTTAGGCTCAAATGTTGACTTGGTCAAGTTCAAACATTGATCATGAATGAACTTTGATCAATGTTTTCAATCAATTGGCCTATGATAGATTTTGGCTAGTTTGGGTTTCATTTATTTCGTGTTGACTTTGGTCAACCCTTAGGTTTGACTTAGTTTGACCCAATTTGAGTGATTGATTATGATGAGAGTCTTAGATAGACTTTGGGTTAGTTAGAATTTTGAGAATGGGTACTTTAGGTGACTTTGGGTCAAGTGAGCCCAAGTGGGTCAAATGGCTTGGTCAAGGCTTGATTTGAGTTTAATTGAACATGCATATGAACTTATGATTGAAATGTAAATCCATTTGCAAGTGGTTTGAAGTCAAATATATTTTAGTTCATTTGACAATTTCAAGTTCAAAAGGATGAACCTGAGTTTGATTTGGGTTAGATTTTTTGAATTGAGTTTTGATTTGGTGATTAAAGTTTATGTTTATATTTGGATTCATGATTGAAGGATTGATTGAATCATGAAGAAAAATCAAGAGTTTGGCTTGATTTGGCTAAGTTCAAGATTTTTTACTTGAAAGGCTTAGGATGTATTTTGATTGAATTTGAGCTTGAGTTTTTTGAATTGATTTTGATTGTTTGAATTTATATTTCATTTACATTTGTGAATATAAATGAGAATACAAACAGGTTATGAGAAAATTCCTTGAGCTTGAAATGATTTATATTTGATTTAAGCTAAGTCCCTAAGATATAATCAAGATGGCTTAGGAAAGATTTTTGAACTTAGAATTTCAATCACGGGTTTCGATCATGGATTTCAATCATTTGGAATTCAATCATTTGGAATTGATTTAAGTTTGGAGAAAATCAATTAAGATTGAAATTGATTTGAGTTTGACTTGAAAGAAGAAAGTCGGATTGGTTCAAGCTAAGGGTAGACAAACTTTCCTAACACCCTTAAGGCATGACCTATTCCTATGGCTAACCCTTCTAAGTCTCTAGGCTGGGTTGAGTGTCCACTAATCACTAGAGCGTCTTATGATTAAGGAGACTCTTAGTGTCCAAGAGAAGTTCTATGTCCAAGATGGAGTGGTTGAGAGCTCATCCTAAAAATGAGGTCAACAAATAACAATGAGTAGAGTTTGAAAATTATGAAATTTATCATTTTAATTTAAAACTTTTGGTTGCAGGAATGATGACACACTCGATCTAGATCCCATGGTTCCATCATCCCGGGCTGTCGCGGTCCCTAGTCTACTTAGTCAAAGTGGTCGACTAACACACCAAGATCTTATAAGTAACATATGGGTTACGTCGTCCAAGGTGTACTTGTAGACCTGGGGTGGAGTTTGTCTAAAGGGATAAATACAAGTCAACCTTAGCTAACATATGGCTTTTTTCCCAATCAAAATACATTATATAGTTCAAAAGAGCAAGTTAGAACATATGGTCGGGAGGCGTATTTATGTCTGGCGAACCACCCGGTCAGAGGGCTATGGTCGTAATCGCAATTTATGTGGTGCCATATCGCGGTGAACCACCCGGTCAGAGGGCCACATCCTTATGAGCTTAAGATTATTTGAGTGTAAAAATATTTATGTATTTGATTTGACATTGGTTCTTTGTGAGCAAAAGTTTTCTTAATTTGTTACCCTAGACAAATAGCTGCGGATGGGTGGATGGATTTTATTTTAAATTTAAATAATCAATTTTATTATATATATTAATTTGAATATTTGATCATTTAATAATGATTTGACATTAGAATTTGAGTAGATTTATTATTATAAAAATCTTTCTGGTTGAAATATTCAGTCAGCATGGCCATCATGAGGGTATTGCTCACTTAGTTTATTGTTTCAAATCTTGTCGACTCTATTAATTTAATAATAAAGGATCATATATCTTGTCATATATGAGAATTACCTTCTCGAAATTTTATTAGATTATAAATATTATAATATAATTATTGGATTTTAGGTTTTGTTAACGGACCGGTCCCAAGACCAGCAAATCAACCCTCGGCATCCTCGGATACTAAGTTTAAGCATTAGCATTCGATGCCCATGTGGTAGTCATTTTTTCTCTTAGGTGAATCATGGAGAATTCATTAATCTCTTAAAATACTCACCTACAAGTAGATGCAATAAGATTGAATACATAATTACTTTATGGTCCATGTAAGCACTTCAATTTCATTTGAATGCATTATTTTAAATAACTTAAATTAAGTGTAGCATCACTACAAAATTCATGTCATGAGTCCATTTTTCTTAAGTATTTACTTAGATTTTGAAGCAAAATATTTACAAAAATATGTCTCATATAGTAATATTTAATTTGAAGCCTAACTCTATCTACTTGTACATATGAATTGTATAGATTGTGGTAAGAAATTTGAAATTAACGTATTACTTTTAACTCAATTCTATTTTAAATTCTTAGCAAGATGCTCTTTAAAAAATATCATCTTTACTTGGGCGGCAAAATTCATCTTTATATAACTTATTTTATTTTAAGTGATCCACATAGATCATCTTCTCCTATCTATAAATAGACATGCTATTAAGTTCGTTTTCATTCAAATCCATTTAGTTTTGTTAAGTCATCTGAAGGTTCTGAGTGTGAGAAAGTTCTATTTTCCTTTTGAAGTGAAGTTCTAAGTCCCCTGATAAGTTCTTTCTTTCTCTTTTTTTAATTGATTTAATTTTGCAAATAATTTTTTATTTCTTAATTCTTTATTTTAATTGTTATTATGCATTTTTTATTAACTCTTGCTTAAGTCTTTATTTTAAGCAATATTTATATTATGATTAAGTTCATTTGAGTCCATTATTAGTCCAAAATTTGGTAGCCTCCCAGTGTCCCCGCGCGGGGTTGCATCGTATAGGCCTTCCGTCAACTCAGCATAATGGCGTGTCTTATGACGGCTACCTTGATCTTTTATCTGTTAGCTCTACTGAGCATAATTGGGTATTCAAATACCTTAATTTCAATATAGATTTTAATTTTGGGCATAGAGTTCATTTTGTGTTAAATTAATTAAGTCATGTGTCAATCCAAATTAGCGACCTCCGATGTGTTCCCCACATAGGGGGTGGCATCGAGAGCTATTCGACCTTCCCATTCTCTGAGGATAATGGCGGTGTCTTTGCGACCTTCTACGGTCATGGTCTTTTACTATTAGCTCTCAGAAAGCGGGGTCTTCAAGCACTTGTGTAAAAGGAGCAAGCATAAAAAGTGTGAGATCATTTGTAGTGCTTGATATGGACATAATTCCTATGGAGCATAATGTTGTAGCTACTATAAAGTAAGAATCCTCTTCAAAGATGTTCACAAAAGTAGTCACTTTAATTGGATGTTGATGTGACCGAAACCATTCAAAAGTCAATGGTTGCTTAGCATTTAATTCCTCATGAATTACACTCTCCAATGAAGCACACAGCCAGGTCAAGCTTCTATGGACAAAAAGATTGACTTCTGTATCTCTTCCATCTCCACGAGATGAAATTTCAATTGCCGCCTGGATAGGATCTATCAAAAGTGCCAATGACATTGTAAATGAAAAAATTCTTGATCCATCAATTAAGCCCCTTGAAGCAATCCTCGAAATATCTTGAAGAACTATCAGACCTCTTATTTATAAGAATTGCACAATTAGAGGTATAAATGCCTTCATCTTCTTCCTTTCTAGACAAAATCGATCAAGCCTATAGAAATGTAGGTTTTCCTTCACTCTCCAATGTTTGCTTTCACAAAAGCATCAATGGAAATATCTCATTAAGATAGGAAGAAAGCTTAGCGTAGTCATATGCACCCTTGGATATGTCCCAAGCCTTTCACCAAGGTAGAATGGCAACAAGCATGGAACTCATAGTTGAAACTAATGCAATAGGTGGACTCAACACCACCATGTGAGTATCCATCACCAAAAACTGCAGAGTATTTGGTACCACAATATTCAAGAGAGAATACAACCTATCAACGACATTCGATGCCTCAATTGTAAGCCTGTGGGTAAGATCTCCAGCCTCCACTCCCACTTTTCCCTCGATGAAATGCAGGTCTTTCTCGATGACCCTGTGAGCTAATCTTGAACGCTCCCAAAGCCACCTCCCAAAGGAAAGCATGCTGAAGGTAAGTCATGACTGATCGAGCAAAGGCTAAAGTAGCTAAGGCCATCCCCTCGGAGACCATCCGGTCCAATCCAACCACCGTCAAGATCGATGGTATCTTCTCGGCCTTAGGAATGGCGACGGAGAGGCAAAAAATGGAGACATCGAGATCCATCCCTTAAGGATGGGCTCCCATTCGGATTGGAGACAAGGTTTGATATAATCCAAAGAGGAGGAGGAAGACAAATGTTGAGACTGAGATGGAAGCAAGTAGAGAACCAAGCAAAAGTGGTTTATGAAGACCAAAAGGAAGAGGAAATAAGAGGGTTTAATGGAGAAAAGAGAGTTGGGGTTTCAGGAGAAGCGGAATGAGGAGAATCATTTGCGGGAGGGCCTTATGTCATAGCTTCCGATTGGCTATCATGGGTGGCTGATTGTGCGTGAGGGCGGCTATAAGTTCAAAGAAGTTGATTTGACACAATTAGGAGATAATTAGACGAATTTATTCCGAAATGTGTGTTAATTTTAACAGAATTTTAAGTGCAATAACTTTAGTTAAATTGGATGTCTATTCTAGGTAATTTTAATGTTCCGGACGCAATGGTGCAGTCTGTTTTACAATCGGAGACCATTTTGTTCAAGTTGACGGTCAATCAATTTCGTTCAAAATTAGCGTCATCCGAAGATCGACATTCGCATGAACTCATCGAATTTGAAATATTCTTATTTACTGGGTTTCAATATTTTGACACTAACAACGCAATCAGTTTCATGAACGGAGCTAATTTGGGCATCAGCGCAGTTTTTCGACCTTAATATGCGTGTCAGCGCATCGGCGACCCTCCTTGATCGATCGACCGTCAAATTATGCCAGATGCCTATTTTGATCAATTTTGATGTTCTGAACTTGATGGCGGAGTCCGTTTGTCGATCGAAAATCTTTTCAACTAATTTCGACGATGTTTGTGTATTTCAGTCTCGATTTGCTTACTGTCACCTCTGATCATTCTACATTTGCACATACTCGTTTGAATTGAGCATGGATAGTTTCATTTAGTAGTTTTTGACTTTTCAAAGCTAATGACACACTCAATTTTATGAACGGAGATCGTTTGGATATCGTGAGCTTTTTTCGATATGCGTTAGCATTGGCTAATGTCGATTGATCGTTAGATTATATTTATATTCTGATCAGTTTCAATGTTCTAACCATGATGACAAAGTTTGTTTATCGATCGAAGGTCGTTTCAACCTTTTTCGGTGACGTCTAGTGCACTTTGAGCCCCGATTTACGTACTGTCACTTCTAAAGTCCGTCGAATTCAACTTGTGGGCTTGACTCGACTTATGACACATATATGGAGGTCAACAGCGGTGCCACAACGCTACAAGTTGAGGGACTTTATTTTAAACAATTTATTATAACTTTTCTCCAATTATCTTGTGTGTGAGTAAAATGAGTGTTATAGAGTAACTGAAGTGTGGAGAGGCTCTAGATAAGTAAATATATACTATTCCTCTTGGTTTTTTCTTTCATAGTGGATTTCTTTGTGGTATAGCTCCATGATTTTTTCAGTTCTAGGGGTTTTCTATGTTAAATCTAGTGTCTTCAATGTGATTGCTTTTACTTTAGTGTCATTTGTTTTGTGTATGCTTTTAAACATTGGAACTAGCTTTCCGTGCATACTCTTTAATCCCCCAACATAATTTTCATATCTCAAAATAAGTATTTCAAGTAGAAACTAAAAAATTAACTATAAGATGACATACGAAGTCTACTTTCAACAAATAATAGTCAAGACAACCCATTATGATACAACAAACCTAATATTATTTATCTGACTCCAATTTGGCTAAATTATATATTCGTAAGCATAAATGGCTAATTAAGAAATAAAATAGCCTTTGCATTTTTTTTGGTTGAAAACAACATCTAAAAGTGAAAAATCTAACAAGTTTCATATCAAATAATTAATTATTAAAGCATTGAAATATCATAACAAGGTATTAAACTGAGGTCTATTCAAATTGCCCATTATATTGCATGATTATGATATCAATGATTTAGGGCACTCTTTTAAAAAAAATCGTAAATAGACTTTGATTATATTTGTTTTTAATCATTTTATACTCGAAGAATATGTGATTCGTACAAAAAATTCTATCTAGAACTTTAACAACTACCATCCAACACTTAACTTTCACTCAATAATAACAATCGTCTAACATAACTTAACTTTTATAATCCACATCAACTACCCATCCAACACTTATCAAGCAATTGTAAGTCAATGAGAAGTCAAATGACCTCCCAATTTTTCATGTTTATATCAAAATGAGCATCTCAATGACAATCAAAATAATTTTAAGATCTCACAATTTTAAGATTGTTAAAGCTAGATAATCATTGAAAGAAAATTAATTATAGCAACATATGCTTTTACTCAAACTAAATGAAATCAAAAGAAGTACTAAACTTAATGATAATGCATTCCAATCCATAATGCTAGAGGCGAGGTTTTCATTATTGAGTCAGTGTTAACATTGGCCTTGAGCCTTTTGTTTTCATCCTCACTTATCTAGCCAAAGCATAGTCTCCTTTTCATCCACGAAGAAGAGTCTAATTGGCTAAGTTTAATGCTAGAATATTCTATTTTTCATCTTCTTATCCGACCATAGCATGGTCTTATTGTCTGAAGATGGGTTTAATTATGTTGATGACATCTCTCTTCATCATGCCATCGGATATAGCATGGTCTCCTTTTAAACTTGAAGAAGGGTAAGATTTGCTAACTTCAATGCCATGAACCATGTCGCGACGGGTCTCCAACTTTAGCTACATAAAGACCTCAATAATGGTTAGAAATTCTCTAATACATCACTTTATTTTTCCATTTTAAAAAGGACATTTTTTAAAATAAGTATCGTTATAAATTTAATTAGAGAATCAAGTATCATTAAAAAAATTTTAAAATAGATATATAAGCGACTAGGTAACATCATCAGATGTGGTAGGGAAAATATTCGGGTATAAGATTACAGTCACATAATTAGTGGTAGGTTCATAGCGTATCGAACTTGTCGATAGCGACTAGTGTAGAATCTAGAGCTAGTGCTAGTAAGTGGCGATTATGCAAAATTTTTTAGGTTGCGTAAGTTGGCTCCAGGAAATTTTTTTCACATGGGATTGACAATTACATCAAGGATTGGCTTTAAGCTCTTATGTTTTTTTCTTTAGATTTGGATGTTCCATTTATGAGCTTTAAGCCCTTATCATCAATTATCAACTTTAGAGTTTGCGGGTTTTAATTTAAGTAATCTAAAATCAAGTATATGGATTGTAATTTAAATTATACAAGTTATAATATTAGTGTTATGACATTAGGTGAGTAATTCAGATGATTCATTACAAAAATGAATATAAGTTATACAAGTCATTCCAAAAGAGTGAATACAAGTATTTACATAAACAACTAAAAAAATAAAATAGATAAGAACAAATGTAGTACAGGCCGCAAATAGACTATCTAAATAGCTAACTTTTCATCGTCTGTATGGAATACTCCCACTGTGTATGCTGGCAAGTGCGTCTTTGAACGATCACGAAGCTGATGGTGGCCCTCCAATGCAAGATCTTCAGAAGTCTGCGTAGGATAGTCTTGTGATGGAAAAATAGGAGGTTGTGACTCATACATAGGCTGGTATGTAGAAGGACCTGGATCAACATATATAGATGGACCTAAATCAACATATGTAGATGGATTCGACCCAATCATGTTATGGGATATCCTCCGTAGCTCCGATCCGTATGAGTTATCAATATGCAACGCAACTCACATAACACCTGTCTATACGACCCCATGTAGCTTGCTCATTCGAGAAATCTGTGGAAGATGTCACGATGTCTCAAGATGAAAAGATAGATGTGAAATTAGCTTTAAGTAACATATTGAATTCAATAGAATACTTATGTTAATGCTTACATATATACGCTCTGGTGCTTTGAGATAGTAAGTGGTCAGAGGATCTGTCGGGGTAGCAGTAAGTAGAGATAAACCCAAGATTTGAACCAACACATGTATTGATTGATAGCCGCTAGCCTATCCTCATCTTCATCCAAGCCCTCATTAATCCCTCGCCTCTCTTGCAACAATGTGCACGGTGGTAATAAATCTACATCTCTGTTTTCGACCATCGATCCTTTTGAAACTAGGGTCAACGGTGCCACATCTACTCGGTATGAGTCCAAATTATCTCGACTCGATCGTAAATGTCACTCCTTCTTTCACCGTGATGTGGGCCAACATATATCGAGCCTCTCGAAATACCATTGATAGGTGAAGTGATCTACTCAATGCGGCTCCCAAATCACTGCATATATTAAAATTATATTAAATTAGAATATGCATTATAGAAATTAGAATCAAAATGTACTCTAGTCCAACTGCGTATAAAAGTCATCCAATTCCTATACAATTAGCGTTCGTGGCATCGAACATATCTCGTTACCCACACACACACATTTTAAACATACATATATACTAAAAATTTGAAAGTGCATAAATTAAAATATACCTCAAACTAATCTTTGAGATCAAGATCGGGATATGAACATCAGATCCCCATATGAAGATGCTCCCATATTCTAATACAATATTTATGATACATATAATAAGAAACATATGAGATTGACTCATATTGCTTTGTTCCTCACATTTATTTATATGAATCATATTGATTATAAAATGTTATTACAAGACCCTATTTAGTACTATTTAGGCCTCGTTTGGTGGAGGTGGTGTGCAAGCTATAATATTGTTTTAGCCCTAGATTATGGCTGCATTTTAGTTATATTTTTAGGAATCTATAAAGGAAAAATTATATTTTCTATCTTGACCTAGGCTACTTAATGCGGTGGTCAAAAAGCTAAGATATAATTTTTATAAAATAAAAAAAATTTATATACTCATCATTATTTTTTTCAAATATCAATTTCATATAGCAACTCTATCAAAATTTTTTAATACAGCTGTAATTTATCTTTTGCACCAATAAATAGGAATAATCAAACAATTATATTTGTTGATGAGAAATAAAAGTTTTATTTATATTGAGAAAGAGACAAGCGAGCAAAAAAATATTGGAAAAGATATTTTTTTTTAGTGTTTTTAGTAGGATTAGTTAAAACTATAAATTAAAAAAAAATCAGTTGTATGCGGAGCCGCACGGTAGCTCAATGTCAACCAACAACTTCAAGAAGATATGCAAAACGCGGATTGCGATTTTTTGGTTGACGCCTTCGACATTGACCCCATCAACTCGAAATTAAGGAGAGGACAACAAAGCACTCTCTCTTTCCACCAATCATATATCTATATAAATACCTCATAGCGAATAGCACTGCTTTCAGAAGCAATTAAGAAGCCTAGGCTACCTTCTTCCACTCTTAACTAATAGCTTTTCAGCCAGCAGAAGCAGTATAGCCGGCCATGGCCTCCATCTCCAATACCAGCTTATTCGTTGCTCTCTCTCTCTACTATCCTTGCTCGCTTGCTCTGCTCAGCTCTCTCCAAACTTCTACGCTAAAACTTGCCCAAACCTGCAATCCATCGTGCGCTCTGCCATGGCGCAAGCGGTGGCCAAAGAGCCTCGCATGGCTGCCTCCATTCTCCGCCTTTTCTTCCATGACTGCTTCGTCAATGTATGTTCAGAGCAGCTCTTTGATATATACGCATACAAGTACTAACTATTAAATGTAACTAAATATATTAATATTGATAAAATTTATTTGTGCAGGGTTGCGATGGCTCGATTCTTCTCGACGACACCACAACATTCACAGGTGAAAAGAATGCATTTCCCAACAAAAACTCGGCGAGAGGATTTGAAGTCATTGACACCATTAAATCCAGCGTCGAAGCCTCCTGCAATGCAACCGTATCCTGTTCCGACATTCTCGCTCTCGCTTCTCGCGATGGTGTCGTTCAGCTCGGCGGGACGACATGGACGGTAGCTCTTGGCAGAAGAGACGCCACCACGGCTAGCCAAAGCACTGCGAACAGCGACCTTCCGGGTCCATCATCGTCCCTCTCCACCCTCATCTCAATGTTCGCCGCGAAGGGACTGAACGCCCGCGACATGACGGCGCTCTCCGGCGCGCACACCATAGGCCAAGCCCAGTGCCAATTCTTCCGCTCCCGCATCTACAACGACAACAACATCAACTCCGGCTTCGCCGCCCTCCGGCAGGCAAACTGCCCACAAACTTCGGGTGGTGACGGCAACTTGGCGCCGCTCGACTTACAGAGTCCGAACAAGTTCGGATCCGAATACTACCAGAACTTGCTCGGCTCTCGCGGGCTGTTGCATTCAGATCAGGAGCTCTTCAATAATGGAACTCAGGACGCATTGGTGAGGCAGTACAGCAACAACAGGGCTCTCTTCTTCCGCGACTTTGCTGCGGCTATGGTGAAGATGGGAGCCATTACTCCGCTCACTGGAAGCAATGGGAGATACGTTTGAATTGCAGGAAGGTGAACTCGTGATTTGTGTGGTTTATATGTGATAGGATTTATCTGTCAGTTGCATAATTTGTTCGTTTAGTAATTTTTTTATTGAATGTGTATGCGTGAGATCTCTGTCGGCAAAATGTCCGGGATTATACCTGAAAAATTGTAATTTGCTCATTTATAAGAAAAAAAAATATCGTTAGTTTACCTGAAATCTAATATTATATAATTATATAATGCTCAATATAATATATAATTATATATATCAATCATAAAGTATTATATATATATATATATATATATATATATTAATTATAAATATTATATATATATATATATATATATATATATATATATATATATTAATATATATCAATTATATATAAATCAATATATAGTATTTTAAAATTAATATATAATAATTATATACTGAGTGTTAAATATTATTATATTATTAAAATTCAAATATAAAATTTAAATTCAAATTTAACATATAATAAATTTTTTAATTACATACGCCATGCATTGTTCATATGAAGTCAGGCTAACATGGCTGTC